>WBZZ01002059.1:0-52500 GCA_019918135.1 Paulinella micropora
TCAGGGTCACGCACTAAACATCTACCACTTGAACTACATTTCATGCATCACGCACAACGTGATAAAGAAGTAAGGTTTGTAAAAGTATGAACTAAGAAACAGATAGCAGATGTATTGACTAAACATGTACCTAAGAACCAATTTGAGTACTTGGTTAGTAAATTCATGGTCACTCTTAAACCATAACCTTCTTAACGGAAAATCCGCAAATTTCCGCTGAGTTCACTCATGATGTTCTTTTGTGTGAGTGTGAGTCTTTTCTTTGCAGGCGATGTCTCTATATAGGTGTCCATTCGGGAGGAGACGATTGATTCCGTCGATTTGAATTCGAGCGCAGTTGAAGCGCGTGACCTCAAGTCACCATCGGTCAACGCGACAAGAGCGGAATTGAGGAGGAGGACGAGGCAGTCAGCTCAGTTGTCGAATCGCGAACGGGCATACTACAGTTATTAACGTTTATCGTGGGCTGGTTATAGTAATTAGTTGTAATCGTAATTCACACGCGAAGAAGCAGTCTTACAGGATTGCTATTATTTTGGTGGACGTAATTGTTACTCTAATTTGTAAGTTCGTGTCACGTCGTTATCGTACGAGCCTTTTACATCAGATTAATTGATCTACTTGATCGAGATGCTTTTCAGCAAGGATCACTACGATTTACGACTTTCTACGTTTTGCGTCGCGTTACTATAGTACATATTTGTATTAAGCTCACCAGATGCAACAGGATATTGTGAAGTCACATCACAGGACAATTGACTTTGAATTAAGGGGGAGCGTTGGACAGGTAACTTCGAGTACTGTTTAAGCCGTAATTATGATTGATTTATATGTGCGGTAACATTTCACTAAGTCATAATTAGTAGTAACGGTAATGTGTGATCCAAGTCAATTGTGCACGTTACGCTTTTACCATTGTGCACCGGAGCATATTATTGAGCGTCAGTTACTGCTAGTCACGCACTTAGACTAGTTAGCTCTCTTGCAGTTCAGTTCTGCGTTTATGTCTTCGGATTAAAGTGGCTGTGAGCAACCTGGCTTTTAACGAAGTCTCCCGGCAAACCGCAAGTGAAAGGTAGGGTAAGGTCCCTGAGTGACCGGTTTATACCTAATCATCGCTCTGAAAGGAGTCGGTAAAGGCCTCTATAATGAGCATGCTGAGCACGGTTGCTCAAAGGTTATGAGCCTTGAGGCCGATAAGGGAGTCAGCTTCTCACTGAAGCAGACATTAAGTGCAGTCAATACCCATATTAGATGGGAACAATAGAGGATACTCTGATTTTAAATACAAGGAAGTTAGAAAAACTTGATATGCTGAAGGCATTAGTGCCTGGCACGGGGAATGTGAAGCTAGCCTTCGCCAGCCCCGCAAAGCAAAGGTTAAATACCCCTATGACCATGCCGAGGCGATGGACCTAGAGGACTTGAACGGGATTTGCCTGAAGAGCTGGAGTCAGAGGACACTCCGGACACCAAGTCAGAGACGGAGTCAGAAACAGAGACACTGACAGAAGAAGAGAGGAAAGCAAGACTCGGTAGCACAGTTATCCATAAAGTTAGGCCACGCACGAAGGTCCCATTGCAAAAGCCTAAAGATTGGGATAAGATGGATAAAGAGAAGTCTCAAAATGAGATGGAGAGAGAAGCACGCGAAGAAGTTGGTATACCATAGTATCCAACCCCGCGAAAACTGTATGTTTCTTAAACTTCATCGAGAGGAAAGAAGAGAAGAATTCGTCCGGAATTTTACCTCCGTAATCCCGTTGAATGCACTCTTCAAGATACCTATTTCTATCCAACCACAACTCGATGTCCCCTCTTGGGTAGGATGAAATGAAAACAAGCATACGCTTTATCATTCCTGCTGCGTTGGCACCCCCATACCGGCGCTTGACAAGCACCATCATGCGCATAGGGTTGCCATCGGAGACAGCCATGCATAAAGCTATGAGTGTTGGATGCTTGAAGGCAACAGAAACGTAAAGGCTTAGCTTTCGCATGGCCTTTGCGTGTTCTTTGCGTTCTTTTAACTTACGTCTTCTCGCTCTTCTTTCTTTCTTTGACCTACTTCGTTCTTTCGGTCGCATGCGTGCATTTTGGCTCTCTTTTGCTTTAGAGGCCTCAGCGTCTGTTGTCTTCTTACCCGCTTCGGGGGATGGTGTCTTAGCCTTAGATTCTGTACCTGATGCTCGTCGGAGAAATACCATTACTAGAGAATATCCGTTACCGGATTTGTCCTTTTTGGCAAATTCACGTAAATGTATTCTCTGCCGGCCCTCCTTGCCATTTGCCTTTATATTACCATATTTCTTTACAAGTGCAGGAAGAATGTGCAACTTACAGTTGCACAATCTACAATTCATCCTTTCCAGACCTTCTTGATTTATCTAGAATAGGGTTGGTCTCCGTCGGGACTTATGTAGACCAACCAATTATAGAACGGATAGCAATAGATGGAACGGATAGGGATCGTAGTTCTAGTGCTCAAGCAGCACTGTTTGTATTCAGAATTAAAAGGCAACAACACTGCATAAGTGAACTGAAAACACTTGACATTTAATAACGGAATAGTAATACTTGGACGCTTGTATTGACTAGTTATTGGGACTAGAGTGTGGTCAAGTGCTTCACGGCATTGCCCACCCTCTGCGCACACCTCCTTTTATTCCGGCAAGAACCATTGCCCGTGGTCTAGTAAGCCTTCCGGTTTGGAAGGACTGCTACTCTGTCGGTTAATGAGCCTTGCTCGCGAGAAGACGGGCAAGAAAACGCATCTGAGCAGCATTCCCGAGCTTGAACAGGTCTTCGAAGATCGGTTTCAAACTTGGGAATTCGCGTTCAAGATGGTTGCAACCTCTGAGAGTTCACAGCTAGGAGACATAGTCACATAGCTAAACACCCAGAGAGAGCAGAAGAAAAATACCAGTGGGATGAGTCAGCTTTTAGTATTGATGAACAGTACAGCACGGAGTCAGACACCAGCGATGGTGACTCAGTAGATCGTGAAGAACAAAGGTCTAAAACACCATTCCCAGATACGGGTAAGAAATCTACGGACGCTGAGGCCTCTAAAGCAAAAGAGAGCCAAGATGCACGAATACGACCTAACGCAAGAAGCAGGTCAAAGAAAGAGAGAAGAGCGAGGAGACGCAAGGTGAAAGAACGCAAGGAGCACGCCAAGGCTATGCGCAAGCTAAGCCTTTACGTGTCAGTTGCCTTCAAGCATCCCACCCTCATTGCACTATGTATGACTGTGACTGATGGCAATCCTATAAGAATGATGGTGCTTGTCAAGCGCCGGTATGGAGGAGCCAACGCTGCAGGTATGATCAAACGCATGCTCGTGTTCATCTCCTCATATCCAAGAGGAGACATTGAGCTGTGGTTCTACAACACTCCCCTCTTATCGTATACGTATGCTTAAATTTAAAATCGCGACTTATTGATAACACATATGTATAATGGCCCATAAAATACGGATATATGATAAATCCTTAATTATTTCGCAAAATGCGAGAAATCAATCCCGAAGCGAATCATACACATCTTGTCCACGATTAACGAGGCTTTGTTTGCTAGGACATTAAATTTTTCGTGCGTGAAATTGATCTTGGTAAAAATGTCCGCAAGATTATCTTCGGAAGATACCGGGAAAAGTTTGACTATTCCCTTTTTAACCAGCCGAGTAAGGAAATGGTACCTAACGTCAATATGTTTGGTTCGGGATTCTCCTAACCCCCTCTCGGACAACGTTAAAGCTCCCTCGTTCTCTTCAAGTAGGATAGTAGGTCCTTCAAGGCATATCCCGATATCATCAAAGCCGATAACTCCCTTACGGCCTCGTTAGCCGATACGGTTTCTGCCTCAAGCGTGGATTGGGCGATGACAGGCTGCAATTTCGAAAACCAGGCTATGGGAGCCTCGTTGAAAAGAAAGATAAACCCCGATCGAGACTTGCGGGAGATTTTCTCCCCCGCGAGGTCTGAGTCGACAAATCCGACCAATGGGTTGTCCGCTACGATCTTGTCGATGTTGGCTATTACCGGGACGGTGAACTCGTCTAGTTGCGACCCGCCCAATAGATTGACACCATACTTCTCTGTGGGGATTTTACCAATAGCCTTCATAGCCGCGGATGACTCCCTAGATGATCCCCATGACTTTGGAGACTTGGGAAGTTGGAAAGGCGGTTGAGGTATTGCAAAAGCCGGAGGTCCCCTCTACGAAAGAAAAGAGCGCGTGGGACAAGGATCCAAAGGAACATCCGGTGTAGCATAGCATACGAAACATCGGGATTAGGGACTTGTGATTTCGCAGCTATACTCAACGGGCAGACTAGCAGGGGACGGGTGTGAACGGCCAGAAAGATAAGCATGCCGATGAGACATCTCAAGTCATATGCAAGGAGCCTGTGCCCTTTCTTTAGAGGGGCAGGGTTTTCAGAAGTGAAAGGGGTCTTAGCAGGTATCTCCTCCAAGTATCCAAGTTCCCCTAAAATGAGGAGTTCATATTTCCTCTTATACAAGTTCATATTTCCTCTGATACAACAAGATCCCTTTATCGGTCTGAACGATCTGGATGTTCTTGAACTCGGTCGCTTTCCCGAGGTTCTTGCATCTAAACCCATGCTTCTCTAGGCTCTCCACTAATCCCTCATGTGCGCGCTGGGATGCTGCGTGTATCCCATCGTCCACATGAAAAGATAAGAGTTGATTGGACTTGAGACTACCCTGAAGTTTGACAAAAGAAGCACGGTCTAAAGTGAAGGTCACAAACCGTTGCTTACTTACCAATAAGAGGTCGTACCACAACCGTCCGGATTCAGGGTGTCCGTACAGGGCTTTCTTCAGGAGCCAAATAAACCCTGGCCTTTCAAAACCGGGAAGGGGCTTAACGTAGATGTCATAAGGCATCTTGGCATGCAAGTATGCGGCGGTGAAATCTATGAGCCAAAGGTCAATCCCAAAACAGGCTGCGTAGGCAATAATAAGAAGGCTGGTTCTATGGTGTGCGGTAGGTGAGTATGTCTTCTTGGGGTCATATTGCAACCCGGCTTTGAGCAAGTCACCCCTTAAGGTGATCCTTGCTTTGTGGAATTCCTCAGAGGTTCCTTGTTGTTTCACCGAATCTATCCACTTAAGAGGAATGATCGGTGACCCAGACCTCCGTGCCTCACTTTCTTTGTACCATTCAAAGGCTTTCAGCTCCTCTTGCTGTTTCACCTCCTTCTCCCTAGCCAGGGAGAGAGAACGGATTACCACCGAAAAAAGCCAACATGGGAAGGAGTGGAGATCACGTGAGCAAGGCCTTATCTCAGTTGAGAACAACATACCTGGGGGTAGAACTAGAGGGAGTCATATCTCTTTATGCGCGCGAGAGCAAAGGATAGATTATTGTCTAGTTAGCGAACAGACCCCCGAGTTTCCTGTTTCTCAGAAGCCTAAGGATAGGAGGCAGGAATTCAAACTCTGAAACAGTGTTAGAATCCGCCGATTCGACTTAGAATTATTAGGTACCGTTCGCCCTTCCTCAGCGTACTCGTACTTAATGATTTCTGAGTCTACGATTTTATCTGTTACCCCATCGTCAAAAGCAACATGGTGGGCAGGAAAACGCCTTGAGTTTCGCACGACGGGGGCGGAGGGCCCGAGCGTAACACCCTTACGGATAGCTGTTTCCCACTGCTCTCCGTAAGTTTGTTTAGCCCAACCCTCTCCCCACATACGTGCGGGAATCTTGACGTGTTTCCCCGACAGCACAACCCTCTCCATAGGCTTTCTCCCCCTCTTCATAACATATTTGCCGCTCCTGTGCTTCTCCTTCTCCTCATCCCGATCCCTGCCTCTTGTCTCAATGACAGGACTGGGGGGAATGAGATCCGGCATAAAAGCGTAGTTGGGACTGTAAGTGATAGGTCGGGGAGATTTCTCCCCCTCGTCCTCACTCACATCCTCATCCGCTTTCCTGCCTGACTGCTCATTACCCTGGGCAGGAGAAGAAGAGTGGTGCGGTAATAAATCGGTACCAGTCGGGGCGTCAACTTTAGGGATCACCACTTCAATAGGGGAGGGTCAGTCATCGATTGTAGCGGGATCTCTAGAGTTGGTCGCCCCCATATCAGGAGTGGCTTTTTCCGACATACGAGTAGGAGTATGAGAAACAGTAGTTTTGGTGAGGGTTGTGTTATTATCCCAACTCACCGAGAACATGGGCTCAACCCCCCCGGTGCTCTCTAAACTTTTGGAAGTTTCTCTCTTGCCTAGCTTCCAAACCTCAAAAACTACGTTTCTTACGTTCCCATGGATCACCCGTGCTACAGGGTCATAGACCCTATAGTAACCGGTGTCCCTCTCGTACCCTAGGAATACAACCCTCCTTCCCCTCTCACCTTTCCCTCTTTTCGCCTTGACTCTCATTACAGCAGCACATCTGATGGGCCGCAAGTGATGTAGGTAAGGCTTTCTGTTGTAAATCACCTCGTAAGGTGACTTACCGCGGAAAGGGCCTTGTGAGATAGGTAGTAGGTTGTTGATGTAAGTACTATTCTTTTCCATTTCAGTCCAAAAAGATAGGGGAAGCTCAGAGTCGCTAAGTAAAGCGCGCGCCAGTCCACCATTGGTTTGGTGCGAGCGCTCTACTTTGGCGACTGCTTGCTTCTCCCCGGTTGGAGCCTCTAGGAAAATTGGTTGGTTTACATCAACCCAATTCCTGAATTCCTTGTAAAGACCATATTCTTGATCACAAGTTAAGACTTCACTTTGTTTCCGGTGTGCCTTTCAAAATATGCAATGGCCTTTAGGAAACAAGAAAAGAACTCGTTCTTGTGTCTAAGATAATAGTCTAGCTCGAAGTTCGACGCAAGGCATTTAATGGTGAACTTGTATTTCTTTCCATCCCACGATATAGTATTCCACCACCCATGGGTATCCATTGATAGGTGTACTCCAGGGCGGCTTTCTACTATATGGTGGTTGGATTTGAAATGTGGGGAACGTTTTATTTTGTTGCGAAGGCAATATTCGCACTTCATAATGCGTTCCCGCCAGTTCACACCCACTATTTTAACCCCCATATACTGGGACATTCGCTCCATTGCTTTCACACCTCTATGTTTGCACATTCGATGGAAAACAGTGGTGTGAATGCACTCAGCATTATGGGGCTTAACTACTGGGTGTAATGCCCTATCCATACGACATTTAGCATCATGCTCATGCCCATGCATAGACATATCACACTTCTCATCATCCGGCATGACAGAGCAACACGCTAACCCTATCCCTCTCCCTATATATTCGCCCCTCTCATTTTCAGTCTCATGTGAAAGGGAACATAAGACTTCATCTCATCACATCGCCACCCACACATACATGTTGACTTATTACAGTAGACATCATGATATATGGGTAGGGATGCTTTCTGAGATGGGCGACTAGGGGGGAGTCAGAATGTGACGGTCGAGGGTGACGAATCACCGTTCTCGACCTTCACGTTCTGTTTGTTTAGGGCAATGGGATCGTACCACATTCGGGTTGAGTGGAGCCATACCAGGGGGATCAAAAACTGAGAGATTGTTTTGTAGGGACCGCCCCCTCGCAACGATCTGCTCCTCCCGTATATGGATAGGCTCATTCAAGACAATAACTTGGTTGTTCTGGTGAACAACTGCAAGCTTTTTCTTGACCCACGCCGAGGTGGCCACTAACCCATATTTGAGATGAGGATTATAAGTAGTATGTGAATCATATACACACACTTCCTCCCATAGGCTCCCGAAAGGTGCATTTGGACTTTTCCTTTGTATTCAGTCCTAAGGCTACCTTTCGCGATTCTGAATTTCTGGGGTTCCAACCTCATCTTAACGAATGAGCCTTTGTGAGGAGACTGTGACTCGCTAGCCCCACTGTCGTCCACCCACATCATGTGGTCAGGTTCAAAGGTCCCCTCACTGTTGGCTTCAGGGCTTTCAACCATCATGATAGTGCAGGTGTCTGACGGGTCGGTCTTTGTTCCCGTACCCAATTGGAAGTGATCTGGGATTGAGGAATGATACTTTCTGGCGTCTGAGGTACGGTAGGGCCTACAGGGGCAGCAGGAGAAGAGATAGGGCTTATAGGGGACGGTTCCCCCTTTCCAATCCTTTTCTTTTCTGCTTCCTCGTAGTCTGCCGCACCCTCAGTCAGAAAGGGGAAAGAAGCTACCATGCCTTTAGCAAAGTAATTATTATGCTTAATCGCCATAGATATGACGCAATCACGGACAGTAAAGAAACTGAGTCCGCTGAGAAATGGCCGGTTGGACCTGGAAAATGGCCGACCTAATCACCAGAAATCGTCACTAGGGAAAATCAAAAACGACACCATAGTTCGATTATTCACATGTGTGGGCATCGATTGCGCCAGCAGTCTTGTTGTTATACCTCGAATTCCCTTGTCAAACCAGCACAAGACTGTCAGGAATTCAGGTCCTGGTTTTTATGCCTGGGTCGGCTGATTGCGACCTTGTTAGCATCAAAAACATGCGCTACAGCATCGATACAGCATTGATAAATCATCTTTCTGATGTCCTCTACCCTACACAAACACAAACAGTTGGTGGGACCTTGTGTAACGGTCACGCAGATTCAAAATTTGAACAGTGGTGGCACCATCAAGGATTTTCAGTGGTGACGAAACCGCCTGACTGCGCGTCCGATTACACATATCCCACAGCTTTTAGCATGTCAAAAACATTGCACTGATGCTGTCTATCAGCTGCAAACAGCAACACACCAGTGCAGCAACTGTAACGGTCACACAGATTCAAATTTCAATTTAGGCCCCATACCAACACACCACACCAGGAACCACCAGACCTCCACCGACCTGCCCGCACCTGCCCGCAGTCCATACCACCAGCACACCCATTGTACTGCATGCTAATACAGGAAATATAGCGAACACTGCACCTCTGCAACAGCTACCTACCACCCACACCTCGACCTAAGCTGCTGCACTCTCACCAGCACCAGGGGTGTTCCCTGCACTTTACCTTTGGCTTGCGGGGTAAGAAACAATGTCGCAAGCCAAAACCATTGCACTGACGCTGTCCATCAGCTGCAAACAGCAGCACCAGTGCAGCAACTGTAACGGTCACACAGATTCAAATTTCAATCTAGGCCCCATACCACCACACCACACCAGGAACCACCAGACCTCCATCAACCTGCCCGCACCTGCCCGCAGTCCATACCACCAGCAAACACATTGTAGTTTTGCAAGAGGCATCCGCTTTGTCACATGTAAGAAGCGCCATGCACTTGGCAGAGAAAAAGTATGCACAGCATCTGATGGAGTTGGCTAGCACTTACACGCTGAGGGAAACCCTCCTGCCATCGATATCACTTGCTGGTTTGGTGAATGTTCCGGTTGTAGTAATATTCCCAGCCAAAAAGAACTGTAACGGCTTACCTTCTGTGCTATATGCTTATATTACCAGCGTATCCTATGTCATACGGGTGCAGGGAGCTCCCAGAACCTGCACGTGCACCAGCAGCAGCGCAAGCAGCAGCACTAGCAGCAGCAGCAGCAGCACCAGCAGTAGCACTAGTCACAGCACCAACAGAACCAGTACCAGCAGCAGCAACACTACCACAAGCACCAGCACCGGCAGCAGCAGCACCAGCAGCAGTACCACCAGCAGTACCACCAGCAGCAGAACCAACGGCAGCACAAGCAGGACCAGTACCAGCAGCAGCAACACAGTGACTACCACCACCAGCAGCAGCACCACCAATACCAGGAGCTTCACAAGCGGGAGCTCCACAGGCAGCAGCTCCACAGGCGACCGATGCTTCTGTCGCAGTGTACTGACGATTTGAAACCCTTGCCAACAGAAAACCAGAGAATCGCATTACGCAAGCACCGCGTATAAAAAGACAGGAAGAAAGCAGCAGCAGAAACAGTAGCAGCACCACCAGCAGCACCACCAGCAGCACCTGGTACCAGCAGCACCAGCAGCACCTGGTACCAGCAGCACCAGCAGCAGCAGCACCAGCAGCAGCAGCAGCACCAGCCATGACACGTGAATTGAGCAGCGATGGGTCGGACGACGAAATGGCTGGAATGATGAAGATGTTTGCATCGGTCTCTGGCAAAATGTCTCACAGTAGATCGGTCTCTGGCAAAATGATTTTGAGCCAAACTGACATTCACATTAGTTTGGCTCAAGATAGATATGTCGAATCCGGATTTAATTATTTGTTCTTGCATACTGCGCGCGATTTTTCATTAATTAATGTTTCCCCCCTCTCATATACTTGTAATTATTTGCACACAAAAAAAGTCGGAGTAGGGTCTACTCCGACTTTTCAAAATTCTGTACTCTATAGTCAACCCAACACAAACAAAATTACATTAAGTATTCCTATCAATTTTTATGTTTCTGACATGCGAAGTATCACACAACTGCCTTTTGGAAGCTAAAAACGAATATTTTTTATTTTTCCCTCCCCCCCTCCCTAAAAAAAGCAATTCCAATTCACAAAATAATTATTTCAACCACTTAAAGTAATGCTTTGGAATTACTAATAATGAATAAAATACTAAATCATTAGTTTCATGAAGTTAGTTGCATGATTTTGCAGAAATTTGCCTTTAATTTTTCAGAAAGAAAAATTGCGTCTGGAGCAATTTTTTTTTTGCTAAGTCCAGACCGGCCTGAAGCGCATTAAAGTAAAGTTTTATTAACGATTTGAGCAAAATTGATATTAATATTGATTAAAATCAACTTTTAACGCAATATCTTAGCATTAATTAATAAATTCACGAAACTTGCGTGGTCGTACGACCGTACGACCTTTGGCGCCTTATTATTTACCATGGTGTCATGGGGCCTAGATTGAAATTTGAATCTGTGTGACCGTTACAGTTGCTGCACTGGTGTGCTGCTGTTTGCAGCCGATGGACAACATCAGTGCCATGGGTTTGGCTTGAGACACACGAGGTTGCTGGTGTTTCTTACCCCGCAAGCCAAAGGTAAAGTGCAGGGAACAGCCCTGGTGGTGGTGAGAGTGGAACAGTTTAGGTCGAGGTGTGGGTGGTAGGTAGCTGTTGCAGAGGTGCAGTGTTCGCTAGATTTCGTGCGTTGGCATGCAAACTCCTTTCGGGTAGAAGCGCAGACTAATGTCATTGCTATCTCTTTACTTCCCATCGCCGCGTTCAATAAACATGCTGGAATGGTAACTGACAGTAGACCAGGTGCGTCCAGGGGTGTAAAAGGCAGCAGTTCTTGTTGAAGGAATGAATGCTTGAAATATGGTTACCTTAACTTTGCAATAAATCGTCTAGCCTCCGATACCAAAGGGTTGCGCCGAGCTTCCTTACCAATGCACTCTTGCTGGTGATTTCTCCAATCTATTCGCTGGCAGTCATTTGAGCAGTAGTACACCAGCCGGCAGTTTCCACAATGACGAAATTTTCCTGGTGCATTTCTTTTGACTTCCGGGAAGCGAGTTCCCGGCGCTGGCATGGGAAATCCGGCTGGGAAGGTCGTCCCCTTGTCAAGCGTCGAGAACGCAACCAGCTCCAGGGACGGCGTGTTGGCGTAGGATCAGACTCCAACCCACGACCGCGAGGGTTGGCACAAACCGCAATATCTATCAAACACCGAGTGGGATTCCTCCATTTACCTATAGCGTGGCACATCAATTTATTGTACTCGAGTGAAACAGCCGCCGCAGATGCACCCGCATCTTGCCGCTCCTGGGACCTTCAAGCAAAGGTTTTCAATTACCTAATCATAGCTTACATACAAAACTTTGCCTAAGAGGTGAGTTTGTGTTGATGGCGGTTATGGTGGTATTCATCCTAGGCCTAAGGCATAAAACCACAACATTTTTACCATACCAAAACAATTCATTCCACCTTTCAGGAAAACACAACATTTTGCTAATTATGCTCGACCATTCCAAGTGGGTGGATTTACAGAATTCCCCCTCAGTTTGGGAGAGAGAGATAGAGAGAGAGAGAGAGAGAGAGAGAGAGAAATACGGTTCAGTTTGAGGATTTGCCGTACCACTCAGAAATTATTTCGAAAATCCACTACATCCACACATTGCCGAAACTGAACTGAATTTTTGAATGGTACTGTAAATACTAAGCCCCGTTAGAACGTTTTGTAAGGATTGCCTTCGGCTCAATGTTACTGTGATTAAAGGTATACCTTTGTAGGGAAAGGTATACCTTGGTAAGGATTTACAGAGCTCCCCCTCAGTTTGGGCACCCTCAAGTGGGGTGCCCGGGATGCAAGACCCCTCCACAATCTGTTCTTTTAATCACAAATACAATTCCTTCAAGGTATCCGTCGGTTTGGAGCTATTTCGGACTATTGTCCACAATGGTGGTGATGCAGGCAACGCTCGTGCTGCTGGTGATTGTTTCCTCGTCTTCTGGTACTCATGGTGGTGGTGCTGGTTCCCACTAGTACTTCTTTTGTCATGGCTGGTGCTGCTGGTGGCGCTGCTGGTGGTGCTGCTGGTGGTGCTGCTGGTTATGCTTCGGTGGTGCCGCTTCTGGTGCGGATGCTGCCGCGTTGCTCTGGTCGGCATGTTGGAAGCACCACCATTCGGGCTGCCATCCATCAACCCAGTAAGACCAGCCAAGCCTTTTTGATCTCTTGCATGGCTCGCCTGCTTTGGTCAGACCTGAGCACTTGGTTGGCTTGACACGTCTCGCCCCCTTGTTTGCGCCGCGATGCATTTTGGTGTGTTTTATCACCCCCTGTAACAGGTAGACAAAATTCAACAGCGTTTGTAAAACGGAAAACAAGGAAAACCAAACAGTGTGTAAAATCCCACCTTTCCTTTGCCTTCATCTGGTCGCGGAAGTGGCACTGGTCTTGGTGACGGTCGTGGTGCTCTCACCCTTGGCTCTGTTGATGATGCCGCTGCTGGGGGTGCTCGTACTCCTCGAAGTTCTCGTTGTTGTGCTTGAAGTGCAAGATCGCCATGTTCCGCTGATGCCGCTGCTTGGGGTGCTCGTAGTCGTCGAAGGTCTCGTTGTTCTGCTTGAAGCGCGAGATCGCCATGCAAGCAGCAGCCGCCGCAGATGCACCCGCATCTTGCCCGCTCCTGGGACCTTCATGAGCAAAGGCTTTCAATTACCTAATCATAGCATACATACAAAACTGGTTACTTTGCCTAAGCAGTGGTGATTTCGTTTGTGGCGGTTATGGCGGTATTCATCCTAGGCCTAAGGCATAAAAGCACAACATTTTTACCATACCCAAAACAATTCATTCCACCTTTCAGGAAAACACAACATTTTGCTCATTATGCTCGACCACTCCAAGTGGGTGGATTTACAGAACTCCCCCTCAGTTAAACTTTGGGCACCCTCAAGTGGGGTGCCCGGGATGCAAGACCCCTCCACAATCTGTTTTTTAAAATCAGAAATACAATTCCTTCAAGGTATCAGTCGTTTTGGAGCTATTTCGGACTATTGCCCACAATGCTGCTGGCTCATGCTGGTGATGCAGGAAACGCTCGTGCTACTGGTGATTGTTTCCTCGTCTTCTGGTACTCATGCATATGGTGGTGGTGCTGGTGGGCACTTCTTTGTCATGGCTGGTACTGCTGGTGGTGCTGCTGATGGTGCTGCTGGTGGTGCTGCTGGTGATGCTTATTTGCCGCGACGCAATGCGCAAGCTGGCGTTGATTATGAACCCTGCATGGCATATATATACATACCTAGTACATGAGAAATCAGAGATGATCAAACAAATTGTTACCTAAGTGGTGGTGGTTCTGGTACTGGTGGAGGTGCTGGTGGTGGTGCACGTGTTGGTACTGCTGCAGCTGGTGGTGGTGCTGCTGGTGGTGGTGGCGCTTCTGCTCGTGGTGGTGCTGCTGCTGTGATAGTGGTGCTGCTGTGGTGGTGGCGCTGCTGGCGGTGGTTGCCGAGGTACCGTCCAAGGATTGCATTCGAGGAAAAGTGTCTCCAGAGTGTTTAGTGTTCCATTGGACAATTTAATATGTACGCCGTCATGCTTGCATCGTTGGGAACTCGAAATACGAGCATCTATGGTCCCAGGTCTGCAATTGATGCTAACTGTCTCCAGAGTTCCTAGATTGACCAACTTGATACGTACGCCATCGACCAATATGAGATTGAGCTTCTGAGTGCGTTCCAAACCTCCAGCTGCATTTCGAAGCGGTTCGCCGAATGCCAACACGCAAGCAACCGAACTGCTTGCTTCTATGATTCTTTCACGCCAGTGCCGAACTTTTCTGCGAGCGAAACCGTTCCCCGATCTTTCCCAATTAAAGCTGAAGGCTAGTAAGTCGGTGTTCTCCACCTGCCATTTGAAATTCTTGATCGATGCATTCCAGTCAATAAAGTGCACGTAAACGGTGCGTAAACGCCTGTTGCTGTTTGTGGTTCTAGATCTGGTGGTCCTGATTTTGCTTCCGACCTTGCTGGCGTTTCTGGAGCTGCTGGCGCTGTTGTTAAGGTTGCTGATGCTGGTGTTGATGCTGATGTTGTTGCTGGTGATGGTGCCGGTGGTGTTGCTGGTGCCGTGCCTGCTAACTCCGTGTGGGCATCCCCTTTATCAACAGTTCATATATTGAATGCTCTAGCTGAACATCAGTGCGGCTCAGTAAGTTCCAGTGTTTGGGTATGAACTTCGAGTCAGAAACATAATCACATAAACTACTGTCCATTGCAGGAAGACATGGCAACAAAAATTGGGGTTCGATCAGCCACTAGGGACGTGGCAGACTCCGATCGAATCCGAATCGCAAATGGAACTGCTTGCATAATTTATTACAGTTAGCCTAAGCCAGGGTCGTTCTCTTTCATGCCACATAGACTCTTGTTGACCTACGTTATGATCCCAACCGTAGTTCCTCAAGAGATATAAAGCAAGCGGCCTTTTGTGTGGGTCAACATCCCGATCCACAACACCAAGTAATTGATGCACATCCAGATCTGCGTGCTCTAGCGTTTTTCCATAGAGCGACAGCACCACAAATCTAACGCCCAGGGTGGTTTGTTCCCACTGCCACTTGTATGCATATTTTCCAAGAAGTAGTGTTGGAGGTGGTGTCGCAAATTCATCACAGACTGTCTGGTAGTTGACGTTTAGTGGCCCGCGCCAAAAATATGTGTTCCAGCACCGCACAAGTTCCGGCCATGCGACCTGATGCATTTTACATCAAAAATCCAAATTAAATGTTGCAAACAGTAGCAACTGCACCAGCACCGGAAGCAATTATTCTCTGCTAACAGCTGCAGCACCAACAGCACGACCAGCAAAATCACCGGCAACGTTAACATCACCAGCAATATCGCCAGCAACGTCACAACCAGCAATACCAACTCCACCAGCAACACCACCAGCAACAAGTTAACCAGCAACTTGACCTCATGCCCTTTACATACAGATCTGCTCTTGCAATTCCACAAAACCTTGAGCAATTTGCTGATGCCTTGGCCGTGGGGACATATCATCAAATCGCTCGCTGTTTTGGCTTCCTCCCACAGCCGTTTTCTTGCTTCGTGACCACGCCTTTCTCCAGGACGACGGCCGCGGCCGGTCGCGCCGCTTCCTGCTTGCCACCGTCGCACAAGGTGACCGTCGGGGTCTCGCCCGTTTGTGCAATCAACAGGTGCAGAAATAGTACCCAGCTTTGGTATATTAAACGCTCGCACTCTTGAAATTTTTCTGTGGAAAAAGTATCTCGACAACGCTTGCAGCGCTAGGTGCTCCTCGGGACCAAGAAAGACCAGATTTTTTCCAAAAGATCTTCGGGAAACTCTTTGTGAGAAAGTTCAATTAATTGTTCTTGGTGAGTACGCTTTTGTCTTTTTGTTGATGCCTGGCTTAACGCCGCTTTCGCCGATGCCGCTGGTGCAGCTGGTGCCGCTTCCGCTGGTGACTCTTCATCCTCGGAAGCATGCATAATGCGGGTTGTGGCGCTGCTGTTTTCTCCAGGCACCTGCACCTGCACAGATTGCAAGACAAATCAACTAATTTTTGGTCGTACGGGCAAAGAGGTCAACCATCACGTTTCAAGAAAACAGGCAAATGTCAAAATACACTGCAGCGTTAGCTATAAGCTATTCTAAAAGTAGTAGCTGTAGGATAGTATAAAAGTAGCATGCCCGGAAATCAAAAACTGATTCCTTTTCCAAAATGCTGCAGGGAAATGGCCCCTTCCCCGCCATTCCCGGTGACACCCAGCCAAACAAATCCTTGGTGCCCCCCATAAACTGCAGTTTGGAAAGAACAATTTGCGTATGCGCACATAGGGGCGTATTGCCGAGCTGCAATTTACTTTATTCGTCACAATAAAGTTCTTTAAGAGGTGGTGGTGCTACTGCTGTTGGTAGTGCTGCTGCTGATGGTGGCCCTGCTGCGAGATTCTGATTTGTTTTTCATGTCCCCTCTGGGTAGGCCCTGGCGTTGTTCAGCAATAACTCACTATAATTGCACATATTGATTGTTTATGAGCTTCAGCGACACCAAAAATGGCTCCAATTCCGGTCGTGGTCGCAACAAATCACCGATGTATACTACCCGGGCCCGTAAGGCTTGTTCGCATTTTTCCAACTCTCGCTCGCGGACTTGAGCCGGTAAGACTTGGGAACAGTAGGATCGCACTACTGGTGTCCATGCATGAAAAACAGCGACATAAAAATCAAGCCACTTCTTGGTAGTCATCGCGTCCGAAAATGCAGGCAACACATCGCGATCGGGACTCATGACACTGCCTCGCGTCGTTTGCACCGTGAGTAGATAAACTGCCCTTAGCCTGCGTCGTTGTTGATCGTCGAGCTTTTGTAAAGCTTCAACGTCTGCCAGGGTCATAGCGTTCAGCGATTCAGTGATTTTGATTGCAACACGCTTCTCGTTTTCTTCCCTTTTTCTCTTTCTTGTTGGGTGGTTCTGCATGTCGATTTCTACCAGCGCTTTGTAAATTGACGCCCGGCTTCGGGCTTTCCTTTGATCATCAAGATGCTTTCCAATCAATGTCCAGTTGACATCGGCTGACAGAGGAAGTAGAAGCATTGCTTCTGGTTGCAAAACTTTGACAGCTTCCTGAACAATGACATGGTTCATCTCCCGCCAGCATATGTCAAGTTGGAGTTCGTTTTGTCTATCGCTGCTACAATTGCAATTGTTAGCGCTGCTGCTGGTGCTGGTGCTGGTGCTGGTGCTGCTGCTGGTGCTAGTGCTGGTTTTGCTGCTGGTGCTGCTGCTGGTGCTGCTGCTGGTGCTGCTGCTGGTGCTGCTGCTGGTGCTGCTGCTGGTGCTGCTGCTAGTGATTTCGTCGCTAATTCTGATACCGCTGGTGCTGATGCTGCTGCTGCTTGTGCTCGTACTGTCGCTAGCGCTTTTGATCATTTTGTCATAACACCAATGTACAAAAAACTCATCCAGAGTTACCCGCATAATGCGGAAACCATATTTAGAACCTAGTGTTTGTATATTTTGACCTACCCATTCAAGAAAAAAAGCAAACAATTTTGCCCTAGCTCGCCGCTCCGTCGGTTGTGGGGCTATATAAACATAATCTAGTAACGGTGAGTTTTGTGCATTATTGTGTTTTCAGGTGGTAGATTCATCTGCAAAGTAACAAATTCTTTGAGTCTTAGAGGTAGCAAGGTGGGGTATACATACTACTTCTGGTTTGAGCGGTTCCACAGGTTCCTCCGCCGGTGCTGGTGCCGCTATCACTGGTGCCGCTGCCGCTGGTGCCGCTGGTACCGCTTCCAGTGGTGGCCCTTTATTCTCGGAAGCATGCATAATGCGGCTTCCAGGCACCTGCATATATCACCAAAACAGATCAACTTGTAGTCGCAATGTACAGGCAAAGACGCCAACCATTGATGCACGGCTGCTGCTGCTGGTGCTGCTGCTGGTGCTGGTGCCGCTGCTGGTGCTGGTACTGACGGTCAATTTTTGATGACGCCAATTATGAAAAAATTCATGAAGCGTTGATCGTCGCAGAAAAGAATGATATGGCGATCCCAAAAAAGGCAGCTTATAGTCGCATCGTATATCGAATGCAAACCAGAAACCGCGGATGCCGCAGGTGTCGCTGGTGTCGCTTCCGCTGGTAACCCTTTGTCCTCGGAAGCATGCATACTGCGGTGTCTTTCTAAGCCACCTGCACAAATTGCAAGACGAATCAAATTGTGGTCGCGATGTATACGCAAAGACGCCAACCATCACGGCCCACCTTTCAGGAGAACAGGCACATGACAAAGACTCGGCAGCTTTAGTAATACGCTATTATTTTTGAAAGTAACAGTTTTAGGCTAGTATACAGTAGCGTCCTCGGAAGAAAAAAAACTCTTTTTTTTTCAATGCTGCAGGGAAATGGCCCCTTCCCCGCCATTCCCGGTGACACCCAGCCAAACAGGCCCTTGGTGCCCCCATAGACTGCAGTTTGGAAAGCAGATTTCGGAAGCACAACGTTAAAAGAAGTTCATTTTTACTCTTATTTATCATAATGGACAATGCTGCTGGCGCTGGTGGTGGTGGTCGTTGCCCACAAAACTACTTCTTCGCGTACTTATCTTTGTCCGGTTGTCTTAGCCACACCATCTCGCAGGACCGCGCAGTGAGCGCGTTGTGGAACGTGCAGACAGCTGCAGGTGGTGGCGCTGCTGGTGGTGGTCACTGGCGCTGCTGGTAGTGTGGTCGTTGCCCAAAAAACTACTAACTACTAGTACTTCTTCGCGTACTTATCTTTATCCTGTTTTCTTAGCCACACCATCCACGTTGCTGCAGCCATAAATGCTACTTCTCCTGGTGCTGGTGCTGTTGGGTGCTGCTGAGTGCTGCTTGATATTGTGGAGCCGGAACCTGGTGTTGGTGGTGGTGCTGCTGCTGCTGGTGATGATTCTAGTGAGGTTGGCGTTCGTCCAGGGTTGCAAGATAAATGAATGAGTTACTTCTTCGATCCCAACTTTGCACCTTTTTTCATGGAAACCGGGCTTTTATTCTCTTTCGTCTGGTGAGGTTTGCATTTTTGGCCAGGTTTCCTGGTGCGGACATGGCAGCGCGATGCTTAGAAGGTCGTGGCTCAGCTGGTTGCGTCATTCCAGTCGCTGCAGACCCTACTTGCACAGTGTTGTGGCCTCGCATGTAGTTTTTGGACTCAAGTACTGATTCAAAATTCATATCAGCTGGCAACCCGCGTTGGCTCATGATGATGTTCTCTGAAGAGGGGTCATGGACGAAATCGTCTTCCACAAGCTGGTAAGTTTCTTTCCCGCTGATCACCTTACGACGGATATTCGAAACAGGATGCATGCCCACAATTCTCATGATTTCTTTGGGGATTCTGCCCTAACTGGCACCTTTTGATTTGTGCTGTATACAGTTGTTTGAACACGCACAACGAATCCATTCCTTCAACCGGTTTCTGTCGGTGCCTGGATGCAACTCCAAGTCTGTTGGTCTCATCCTGCTTCGTTAAATAGACTCGAGATTTATCCTCAGAACCATCGCTCGTGTACTCCTCAACTCTAACAGGTCTTCTCAGTTGCTTCTGTTCCGGAACTTCTCCTTCTGATTCAGAAGATTCACTGTTGTCACCGTGACCCTGTGAGCCGGTCCATTCATCCTTTGACTTCAAGTCTCGTTTTCTTCGCTGTTACCATCCATTCCTGCATAATCGAGTCTTGCTTTTGCACGTGAACTTTTTCACGTAATCTGCAAGTCTTGCGATGGTTGCTCTGCCTCTGAAGAGGTCCTTCCTTTCTTTTTCTGCGCAATATTTGGACTCTCATCGGGTAGTTTGGGCGGCGTCCTAACGTTCCGAGTGCGCTTTTCCCCTGCGGCAACTACAACACAGGTTACCGTATGGCAACGTATCGATCAAGATAAAAACTACAATAGTACTAGTACCACCGGCAATACAATCAGCAGCACCAACGTCAGCACAACCAACACCATAAAACACAACCAATCACCAACATTGATTCAACACCAACTGTTACGTAATACTGTATATACACTGCCAAGCACCAGAAACACGAGCAGCACCAGGAATAATATAGCCAGCTTCACGTTACGTGCCAAGCACCACCAGCACCGACACTAGAACTACCAGCAGTAGCAGTACCATGTATCACCAGCAGCAGCATCACGAAAGCACTTGCATCAGCACGAACACCACCAACACAACCAAATATAAACGCATCCAAGCGCCAAGCACAAATATGTAATGAAACTGCGAATGTAACTGGATCATTGACCCTTAGCGCCAGTCTTAGCGCCAGTAGAAGCCTGTTCCGCCGGACCCGATTCTTTCTTCTTCCGTTGTTTCTGCTTCAGGGGACCGCGTTGGGAGTATAGACAATACGAGCCTCGCATCATGGGTTCCTCTTGTTGGCCGGGTCGGATATCTGGCTGCAGCCACTCAATATGGACTCTCTTGTTTGTCATTTCAAGGACCTTGAAGGGAGCAAGTTTTTTTCCAAAGTAACCTGTACAAAGTGCATCATTCCAAAAAGTCCTGGCCTCAACTTGCCTTCGTGCTGACCCCAGATCCATTCTGTGCTGAGGTCATACTTTCCACTCGTAACATGGGGCTGGGCTGCTTCATGCCAGTGGCCGACTTTTTTTTCTTCCGCCTGGTCCTGGTCCCTTGCTTGGATTTCCTGTTCAGCGGTCTGCCACAAATTCAGGCTGTTTGTACGCGACGCTTTGGGATCTAGGTATAGAGGTAGCTTGCTTTCGGCAACTATATCTCATCGATGATAGGCGAAACGCCTTTGCACATTCTTGCGGGAGGTTTGGAACACACGAGAAGGTGCTCCCTGATTTGCTGCAACAGTGATCCTTGTCTGCTTTTTTCTGCTGCGCTACCTCTGGCGTATCGACCGCCCTTGTGCTGAATCGGCCTAATCGCTGGTTCATGCGCAAGCATTCCTGGCACGCAGCCTTTTGCTCCCTTTCCTCTTGAAGAAACCAGGCCTGCCAGCATTTATAAGCGCTCGGTTTCTTGGGCTCGCCCAGAAAGGGCTGTTGGGTGGGAATGACAGTGTTCGGGCCTGTGCTGCTGCTGCTGCTGCTACTGCTACTGCTGCTGGCACTTTCAGCAAACTGTGACGGTCGTTCGGGTGTCTGGAACCGAATCTCGTCACCCTGATCTCGAGAATCTGATTTTGCAACCACCAGGTCCCTTAATTGTGAGTTAGCAGTCAGGTCCACGACCTCTTCTTCCTCAATATCTCGGGCTTGCTCGGGCGACGCAATTTTCTGGATTTCTGGCTCACCAACAGGTTCGGATTCGGACATCTTCCACTATAATAAAAACCAAAAGCGGATAATCCGATCATATTGTCGTAGTGTATTTGTGTTTTAAGATGCTTTGACAAATTATCCATTCTGAAAGAATTACCACATTCACATTGAACTATTTTTGATTCATATATTCTTTTTTTTCGGTTTATCTCATCTTTATTTCTGTCTCTATATTCTTTCCATTTTTGTGATAGTTGTTCTTTGTTTTTTGCCACGTATTCTTTAAGATATCGTGACACATAGTCTTCATTTTTTTCAAGCAATTCTTTTCTTTTTTGTGCTATTTTCTCTTTGTTTGTTTCTCTATATTTTTTATCTCTTTGTGCTATTTTACCCTTGTTTTGTTCTCTGCATTCCTTTTTAGTTTGACATTCTACTCTTTTGTTTATACAATTTTCTGTTTGTCTTATTATCTTTCCTTCTCGCCTTCTCAGTTGATTTACATTTTCACACGAATAATCTTCAATTAATTCAACGAAGGCATCATTATATTTGACGATTTCAAAAGAAGAAACATAATGATATTTTCCATTCATCCAGTTTTTGTAATCAATTTTATGAGCATACAATCGCTTATATAATGGTTGAGCGGTTGAACCGATATACACCTGATCGGTTTGATATGACCTAATCGCATGTATTTTACCTTGTTTATAATCTGGCATCCTTTTATATCGTTTATTATCGCTATCTTTAAATCATAAATTATCGCATTCATAGGTATGTGTCATATACCACATAGCATCATTTGAGCAAATTAAAGGAACCGCATCATCAAAACTAACACACCAATCACTCATTGGCTTATATACACATTTAAATTTAGTTTCTATTCCTTGCTTTATACAATAAGCACAACTCTCATTCTTTTTTTCGCTTACCCGTGAGTAAAAGTCGCAGGCCATCCGCGACTTAGCAAATCTAGATAACACAAATAATAATATTAATAACATTATATATTTAGCCCGCTTTACCTTCCTCTTTAATTATATTATTATAAATCGCCTCTCGTTGCTTATCTGATAGCGGTAAGCGGTAAAGGATATTTTGAGGTTTTCTGAAAATGTTAGGGTTTCTATTCACTAAGTTCTGAGTGATGCGGATTTGGTCAATTTCCTTCCCTAGCCGTTCTAGATCCTCCAGTTGCTCCTCGTCTTTGCTTTTTTCCTTTTTATTTTCCATCCTATATTATAGCAGATAAAAAATGTGGTTTGAAGAAAAAAATGGATTAATTATTACAATCAAGCCAGAGCAGAACATAAGGGTCAGTCCAAAGAATTTATTACGGCAAAGGCCAATGAATTAAAGAGGGCAGATAGAATATTAGATGCTCTAACTTACGAAGAAGAGGACGATGATCCAACGATAGAAAAATTAAAGGACAAGATTAAAACATTGAACCAGAATTTAGTATCAAAAAAATACTACAATATGAATTTGAATGAATCAAAAGATCATCTCAGAAATGAAGTTGGCTTTGACGTTGAAGAATTTGAAGCAAAATATGGTAGTGCTTCCATGGAAGAACAAGTAAATAGACTTGCCATTGAAGCAAGCGGCCGTGATAGGTGGTATATTGATTATATGAATAGAGATATTGAGCAAATGAATAGAGATATAGAGCAATTAACAGAACTTTGGGGATATACAGAAGAAGAAAAAAAATCACTCGTTAAACTTACTCGTAAGGGGCTAACATATTTATTGGAAAAAGGTAGAAATGAAATAAAAGCATCAGCGAAGAGGGAAAACAAACAATGGCAGGCACGGGACTTAAAAGAATGGGAGCAAAACAGATTAGAATATGAACAGAAAAACCCAGAGAATGCTTTGATTGAAGCAAAGATAGCGGAGGAACACAAAACACTTATGCCAAGATTAACAGGTAATCAGAGAGATACGGCAAGACTTGTAGATGCCATTATTAAAAGTATTCAAGATATAATTATGAGTCCTAGATTAAGTAGAATACTGGATACCGCTACAAGGCTTGGTCGTTATGGTGTGAGCAAATGGGTATGGAATCGCTTATTAACTATTACTGCTAATCATCCTCAAATCCGTGCTATGACTGTCGCGGTGATGGGACGACCAAGTGCGGAGTCTTTCAGAAGGGCATTAGAAGCATTGGCAAGAAACGAAGCACCAGCAGAGTTACCTCCACCTAACCCTCGTTTAATTGCGGTGGGACAACAAAGAATGGGTGATTATGTATTTTGGGATATGTTAAGAAGAGTAGGCATACAAGCATCAACATTGTTTGCATGGAATACATTTAAAGGAAGTGTTGAAACTGCGGCCGCGGTTGCTTTTTGGGAATTTCTAAAGCACACATATAACATATGGACTGCTCAACCAGATGCCGTTATTGAATTGGAAGAAGAACGATTTCACACTACTGGAAGCAATTATAATGGTCCAGCTACACGAGTAGAAAGTCGCCTCCAATTAGAAGATAGAACTCGTGGCAAGTTTCCTTACATTTTACCAGCAGACACTTTGGATTTAATTGCTTTTGAACATGATCTATTGTATGCTACTGGTGATAAAAATATCCAAAATTTCGCCGACCAACGATACTTTGAAAGAATTACTAATATAACAGAGTATTTGACGAGTAATGGATTGGCGAGTGAAGAAGTTGCTAAAACTATTTCTGACAATTACAATTCAAAGCTTTCAAAAGCAGATGTATCTAAAATGGCATTACAAGCACAGGGGCGGGCTCGTAGTGGAGTGTCATATTTGGATGCGATGAAATTCTGGAAAACTATTAAATTAACACCTCCAGATGCGAAATACGATGCTTTTATATACAATGTAGATCAAACATTAATTTCTATGATTGGGGTTATGAATAATGTGGGCGGTTTTGATAAAGACACTAACTTTAAAGTAAATAAAATAGCCAATCCTGCTACATTTAGCAAACAATATGAAGAATTGGTAAATTCGTTTAATCAAATGGTAAAGTCGCAAGAAAAAGCGGATGGCGTGAAAGGATATTCTCTTATCGCACCAGCAAATGAAACTACAAATAATAATTTTATAGAAAAAATAAATACAATGAATAAAAAAATACTTCAGCAGATATAGAGAAGGAAATAATTGTTGAGGTTAAGCCCACACTAAATCAAACAGAAATGGTAGTAGCACCTATGAATTCAATCGGACTTGGTAATAACTTGGACTACTTGATGATAAAGGCGCCCAAACGAGGCACTTAAAGGGATTTGTTAAATCGTTGAGAGCGAAAACTGGAAAGAAAATTAAACTTTCCAATTATGACGATCCAAAAGTTGGATGGGAAGAGGCCATCAAACAAGCACTAAATCAAGGTGCTAGTATGTCAGATGTAGCAGCTGCAGATGATATTTTGGATAAGAGAATTTACGAAGAAATGCGGGGTAAATTAACTCAAGACCAAATGAAGCAATTGGAAGAGTTAGAGTTAAAAGATAGTCAAGTTGAAAAAACTAATCCACCGCAAGCAACACCAGCACCACAAAACATGCCACCACAAACTCAATCAACACCTGAACCCAAACCAATACCAACACCACAGACAACAGCATTTGTAGAGGAACCTATTCAACCGCCACAGAATGATTTAAAAGAAGACCCAGATAATGCAACAATTAACTCCCAAATGCTTGATAGCATGAGAAGCATTGACTAATTGGTTGATAAGATTATGGGAAAATCTCCCGCCGATGAAAGAGAAGATATGTTAGCACTTATTCGTTTTCTAATGCCAAGCGACCAAAATGGAGGTATCGGCACTTCGCAAACAAACCCACTTATTAAAGGCAACGAACTAAGACGCGATCGCATGCTAGACACCAAGAATGATTTTGAATCACTAGACAACACACGTTATGGCAACACAAATAATCACTTTATGTTGAATAGATACAATAGAGCAGTCATCCAGACCAGAATGAGAGAAAAGAGAGTTTCCAAAAATAAAACGAAAACTAACTAGAAGCTTCTCTGCTGAAATCCCGCGACAAGTTCAAACTCGCCTAGAAAGAAATGATTTTAAACCGCTCGTCAATCCTCCAAGTAATTATGCTTTCGGTAGTCCTTACTCTCCTTATTTCTATAATTATGCTTCACCACCTCAACCCTTTGGGGCTGAATATGATAATTATAGATATAATCCAAACTATTTTCAAAACCCATAATATAGTGAGACATGCCTAAATCTATACATAAAGGATTAATAGCAAACAAGTTGCCACGAAAACACTTTTGAAGCAGAATCTGGAGAAAACCAACATAGAAAAAGCACACGAGGAATTTACCATTGACAGGCCAGTAATAACAGAGTTAGATAGCAAAAAACCGCCCAAATTTAAGAATGACTTGGAAATACAACCAATTAAAACACAAAGAGATGGCGTTGAATTGCTTCCTATTCAAAAAGAAGGAATATTGCCAGCAATGGGGACTATGGTTATATGTGCAAGCACTGGCGGAGGTAAATCAGTTATGATTTGTAATCTACTCGCCAAAAAGAACATGTTGAAAGGTTTTGATGATAGAATAGTCGTCTTTTGCTTAAGTCCGTGCCCGATTTTGGAAGACACTCTCAAGTTAAAAAAAGAAGACATAATCAAAGAAGATAGGCCTGAGTTAATGAGAGAAATATTAACTAAACAAAAGGAATTGATTAAAACTAAAGGGTTTAAGAAGGCACCAAAAATACTATTGTTATTGGATGATATCGCACAGAGTAAAACTTTTCTCAAATCAGAAGTGCTTACTGAGTTGTTTTTCGCTTCAACACATGCTAAAGTGTCAGTCTGGGTAGCAACTCAGAGTTATACACAACTCCCGCGAAGAATAAGAATTAATTGCCATTGGACGATTATTTTTAATGGAGTAAGAAGAAGCGAACTTGACAGACTGGCAGATGAATATGAAAGTCCTTTTCTCACCAAAAAAGAATTTTACAATATGGTTAAATATGCTACGGCAGAACCTTATTCATTCCTAGCAATTAACAATACGGCTAGTGATAGAACAACCCAGTTTAGAAAGAATTTCTCTACTATATTGCGATTAAATAAGGATAGAGATATGACAAACCTGTAAAAAAATTAAATTAAATGGTTTTTTTTTCGCCATAATATATGACATGACGGAATCAACTAAATTATATAAGACTTGCTATCAACAAGCAATCGCTATTTGGTATAAACAAAATGCGCAAGGAAAGTTCGTAACAATTCGTAAGGGATCGCCCGAATACTTAGCAGTGAAGAAGATAGAAGAGGATATTAAGAGTGGCAAGATTAAGTGTCAATTAAAACCAAAAGTAAGCAAATCAGGAAGTAAGAACAATGAACAACCTATTTCTAGTGGGCAACTAGACCAAATGCCAGATGAAGCATTGAAAAGAAAAATACCAGACATAGAATCCGCAAAAACTTCATCTCCTAAACCAAATGCCAAACCTATTGAGATGTCTCCAGCACTTAAGATTGAACAATCTTTACCCAAATCTGTCAATCCCACTCCTGTTGCCGTGCCGAAACACACTACCACAACACCAGCAAGTAAGATAGAAGCAATGGAAGATGCTTCTAAGGAAACTCCGCCAACTGAAAAGGTTGCTGAAACTAATGACATTGATGTAAATCAAGCCATAGCGGATTTAAAGAAAATGAAAGAGGAAAGAATTACGCACAAGAATTTACAAATTATGAAAAAAATAATTAATGGTAATTGATAAAATAATTATTATTATATAATGATTAAAAACTCAAGTGCTTCAAAACGTTTGCCAATTGACTTTATTAAGAAGATAAATGAAGCAAACCGACCGAAAAGTGATGGGTTTCAACTAAACCAGTTTGAATTGTGGAGTAGTCATGGTGCCCCATTAGTTAATCAACCATTAACTGAATTTGGCGACCTTGTCCCACATGAGAAGAGCACTATCCAAAACACATTAACAGACATTTCTGATAAAAAAGAAAATGCGGACGTTGTTGATTTGGACACCGCTGTTAGCAGTTTGGCTTATTTAAAGAAAGTAGTTGAGAATGCTGAGGCAAGAGAGTTTCAATTGACTTCACCACAAGACACAAGACTTGACAATATACAAAAATCAGTTGATATTATTAAACAATCCGTTTCAGGTGAATAAATAATTATTTTAATTTCTATTATTATTTTTTTTTAGTATAGTAGCATTGCGAATTTTACAATCCCACAACCACACAAAAAAAATGGAAAGAAAGGAGATTGAAGTTACTGAGGAGTTTATGACCCTCAACAACCTCAGATATGAGTTGCCAGCAAGTCTGGCGCTCTCTGAACAGGGAAGTATCTTTAAGAAAAACTTCTCTGACCAGCAGACTTATACCAGTGATTCTGGAACTGAAATGATTTTTACATTACAGGCAAGCACTGATTTTGTTTATGGAAAGAATTGCTATTTGTCATTTGACATTATGGCCGAAGGATTAGTGGCCACTGATGGAAAAGATAATGTTGCTTGTGCTCTTGGTTTCCAGAACACTCCCGCTACCGCTATTTTTGAAAGATTTTTGTTGGAAAGTAAGGATGGTAGCGAACTTGAACGAATTGAAGATTTGAACAAGATGGTGCGAAATATTCTCCCGTGGCATTATCCTTTTGATTATCGTCGGCAGGCACAGATGGCGGGACAATGAGAATCAGTCAGTGTTAATGCTAATGTTACTGACCCTTCAGTTACTGATTTTGCACTTAATGTCCCCACTGCTGGTAGTGTTGCGACTGGCCAATATTTGAGAGTTTGTATTCCTCTTCATTACTTTTCGGGAGTGTTTAATGAGGAAACTCTCATTGCTCCCTCTCTGATTAGTGGTATGAGACTTCGTTTGACATTTGCACCAGTACATGAAGCATTGACTATCATTGGAACCTCTAATGGTGCGATTCCTACTGTTTACTACCACTACTTTGAAATACACCGTAGCAAATCCAGTTGTTATGTTGGAGACATTTTCTCTTGCTCCAGGTGTACAGAGAAATATTTTGGAACAGATGGGAAGCAAGGATGGGCTTCCATACACTTATGAAACATATTATAACCAAAAGGCAAATCCAGGACCGTCTGTTGATTTTAATCTTCAAGTAAATAAGGCCGTTGCCCGTGCTCAGTGCTTGTATATCGTAACTCAGAATGTGCTTTCTGATAATGCTAATATTGACAACTTGGGAACTGCTCAAATGCCTTACAGACAATATCAATGCCGTATTGGTGATTGGTATGCTCCGCAACAAAAGATGGAACTAGGAGGAAGCACAGATACTCTTGCCTCCGTTCAACGAGGATGCGCGGAATTGTATATCAACAATCTCCAAGCTACTATGGGTATTCGTGATGCTTACATGTCTTCATCTATTTCTCTTGAAAACTTTCGCTATTGGTATTCTGCTTCAGGCAAAACAGGACTTACATCCAACGCTGGTTTTGCTACTATTATGCAGACACTCAATCAGTCGCCACACATTGGAGCATCTGGTATCGCAGTCAATAATTCACGAACTGCAGAAGTCACTCTTCGTTATGCTTCTGATTATGCTGCTACAAATAAATCAATCACTGCTTGGTTGAAATATGTCAAAGTCGCGTCTATCTATCCTAGCAGATCAGTTATTAAACAATGATTAAATGTAAGCCTTATTTATTTAAAATCTCTTTTATTATGTGTAGTCAAAAAAAGATTTAAAATTTTTTAAAAAAAATAATAATATATTTTATAATATAGCAATGTCATTTACGATCTCTAACTTAGAAGACGAGAAGCGAACGAAAAAAAATTTCCTTCTTCGTGTCTCGTCAAGTGATAAAACAGAATCAAAATCCGCTTCTACTCACAATGGCCGTTTCGTTGTTGATTTACCAGCAACTGGTCGTAATATTGATATAATTAGTGCTTATGTCGTTAAGAGTATCTCCATTCCAAACGTTTTCCCAAACATACCGAGTTATGCCAACACTCTCACATTGATTAAAACAACTGGATCCGCTACAAAAACGGCAATCGTAACAGAAAATCAATACACCATTGATACATTTATTACCGCTCTTCAAACTGCAATTAATTCGGCAATTACCCCAAACTCTGTAGTTATAACTTTGAACTCCGTTAATAAATTGAATTTTGCTTTCACTGGTGATACGTATGCTTTTGATTACGATAATAGCACTATTAGAGACAAGATAGGACTGACTGCCGATATTTCGGCGGCGGCGAGTAGCACAATGCAATCTATCGTGAATTTAATCGGTGAAACGGCCGTTTATGTCCATAGCCGTGCTTTAAATCAGTCTGGTTTAGTTGAAGCAAATGGTAATTTCTCTGTCGTTGGTAAATGCAATTTAGATAAGCCCTATGGAGTCCAGTGCTACTTTGAATCGTCAAACGATGTTGCCGATTACGTGCCATTTAATACAACGAAAAGTTTAAGAACTATTGATATCGCCATTAGAAATGCGAGTGGCAATGTGCTTGAATGTCCTGTCAATTTTGAAGTTAGTATTCTCTTGAAGGTGTATCATGCGTAATAAAAAAAGAAAATATAAGATATAATGACCTTTATAGAAAATTTAGATATATTATTTACTCTGATACAAACTATCAACCTACGGCGACAACAACAACATAAACAACAAATTCCCTGTGGTGCCAATATTGATCAATTCTACAAATATTTGAAGAAAGATCACGCACAACTAACCGAAGAATTAATCAAGGATAAGGACTTTGATACATTAAAAAAATGTCAATAGAGATACAAAAAAAAAATTGATAAATAAGCATTAAAAAAGTTTTTTTTTGTTTAAATCTGATCTTCAATCCAGTTTAATAAAGCGTAAATACTTGCCGTTCCACCGCTTGTATTTTGTGCGGATATGGTAAATGTCTTACTTGGTCCTATCTTGATATTATATTGAGACAAATCAATGTATATTGATGAACCACCAGATAATACATATGTAACTATCACACTTCCGCCAGTTCTTGTTGTCCCCGCTGTATCTACTTCGGCTAACGACGTGTTTGTATCGTAATTTGAATAAGAAGGTGTTCTCCCAATGTGGTATTAAGAATAATTCTCGCGATACATGTTTTAGTGTCGGAATTGCTGATGCATAAATTCTCAAAGTAGATTATGTTGTAATTCGTTTTGCTGTTGAATGTGGCGCGGTTTCTAATAGTAAATATGGCATTCTCAGTTGATCCTATACTCTTGACATTATCATACGAATTAGTTATAGCAATAGTCCGATCAATATTCCCTTCAACTGCCAAAAACATGCTAGCAGTTTTCATTACAACGGATCCAAGACTTGACGAATATGCTTTCGCATAAATAGCAAACGCCGCCTGATCCAATGATGGAGTAGTAGCAGTGCTCGCGTATTTAATCGCATGAATTACTTCCATTCGTCCAGTTCGCGGATTTTCTATTTTGAATGTAATTTGACGACTGCCCAGATACTGAACAACGATTTCAAACACATTCAATTTGGTAAAATCAATCGCGGGGAAGTTTCCAGTGTTATTACATTTATCAACATTCCACGCATATTGACTGACCACATTTTCTACGCTTCCTGCCGTTCTTACAACAGACATTCCCAAACTTGATTGTCTAAAACATAAATTGTCTGCTGGTGTGCCTATGCCAATATCGCAATTGAAACTATCTGCGGCGATAGATGATGGAAACAATGCGGAAAATCTAGCAACTAAGCCCATGCCACTTTTGTATTTGGCTCACTCAATAGTCGTAATCTGCGCAGTTGAATTACCTGAGGCCGATGTAGTCAAAACCGCCATTGAATTAGCAGACGATACCACCCCGCCATTAGTCTCCGTTTTGTCAAAGAAACGAGTATTTATGCCATATGTAAATACATTTTGTAATACTGGAGACAGAGTAGCAGTTCGCAATTCTCCAAAGGCCGTTGTTGGTAAAGCATCTTTAATACTATCAATAGATAAAGAAGAAGATGACGATGTAGTTGATGACGATGGTGTATTGTGCTTTGACCAAAAAGGTTCATTATATATTTTATATTATATAAAATATGTCGGTAATAATACGAGAACTGCCGAGTGATATAGTTGGACACATAAGGACATTTGTTTATTCAGAAATATCCCAGCAGAATTATAGAAAAGAATTTTGCAATATATGCGGTTTGTCTCGCACATTCCAATCACATCCTCCTATCATAGCAGTTGATATTGATAATGTAGATGGTGTCCAGTTTTTCACGATCTTTTCTATTAATTGCTACAGACGAGAGTCTAATATTAGAGCAAGATATGGCGAACCGCCTTTAATCGTTGTTAAGTATTAATCTTTTTGAACTTTTTGTTTATTTCTTGTGCTTCTTCTTAATGGTGCTTTTACTTCCTCTGTCGCGGTTTCTTCTTGTGGTTTTGCTTCTTTCTTCTCTTTGATAAACTTATTGACAATAACGGCTCCAATCTTGCTTAATTGTCGTAGTTTAATATTTGTTATTATTCCCCCGTGGTTGTTGTAAATCTGTTCAAGCAATTTATACTTATCCTCTCTACTAGCCCTTTTCCCTAATGATTGGTATTTGCTTTCTTCTTCTCCGTTTTCGCTTTCCGTTTCATTAATATTAAATTCAAACATAAATCTATCTTTCTTCTTAACTCCTCTAATTCTGTTTTAATTCCTTCTGCCTTAATTTCTTCGGGGTCGGCCACATTAACCCAACTATAACTAAAACTAGTAAGCATATCGCCGTGTCCCAACACATTAGAAACCCATGTATTGAAATTCTCTATTTTCGGATTGGCGAAATTGCTATACGACAAACTCGCATAAAGTTTCCGCAACATACTACTTTTCTGTGTGTATTCCGAAAGCCAAGGAAAGATTTTAATAATTCTTTTATTTAGTTCATTATTCTTTTGTTTATCAAGCACGCCTTCTTTGTTGATGATAACTGCTTTTTTCTTTTTGAAATGGTTTCGTATTGAATTTACCTTTTCTATTACGAATTCAGGAGTAAAAAGGACGACAGATCTCTCAGTCCAATTTTTTTTTGTCCTTCTCTTTTCTTTGCTAGGTTATTTACCCTCAACCAAGAAGGTTTATCTGGTATCAATCATATGTGTTTTTATCAAATATTTCAACAGGCCTTGCTCCAATTGCTATCATCAAAGCAAGTAGTTTTAAATAAGGATCATTACTTAGTATCATATCATTCATTTTAGCCATTACATCACGAACATCAATTTGTATTTTTTGTTCATTTTTTGCTTTGACATCTTTCTTATACCCCTCAACGATATCAATCCGCTCGTCTTCATTCAGATTAAAGTATTTATCAAGTTTGCTCATTTCATATACTTTTTCACTTTGATAAGGCTCTATTGCTTTTCTTCTTACCTCAGAAAGTCTTTGTCTTCTGCTGTTCAAATTAGGATACACAATAGCATATTTTGGATATATGACTTTTAGTGCCTCAAGCACTTCTTCATCACTGGTCGGAATGCTAAATAACGATATAATAGCATTATGAAAAGCGATACTTGGTTTCAACTCACTATCGTACTAGAAGTTGGACACGACTTCATAAATTTTATTTTCAGTAGTAGCAACTCTTAACTGCCTAACAAATTTCTTATCATCTTCGCTCCACATCTTAGTATATATTCGACAAGTTTATATTATTTTAATTATTTTAAATAATAAATCGTCATAAACCCCTGATATGTCCTAAAATGTTGTTAAAAACCACTTGGCCAGTTGTTGTCAATAGTAGCAGTGTGAGAGAGAATATTTTTGTTTGTATTAATGAAGGCCAAGTGTCCGAGTCCAACCAACCCGCGGGCGGAATTTTTAAAGGTGTATAGTATAGAGTACCCCCACACCTCGGAAAATTTACTATTTCTTAATAAAAGGTTGGACAGGTTGGGCAAGTTAAAATTTAGTTAATAGAAAGAAGAATAATGTAATAAATACCGAAATTTAATACCGAAAAAGTGTCCAACCTCGTAAGGGGCGGGTCGGACACGGCCAACCTTGGGGTTGGACACATATAAATAAGATTATTTTCATTCCCCTGCTCTTATATATCACTCACATAACAAAATGATATCGTAAGGGTCAATATATATTAAATATAAGGGTCAATATTACTATAAAGCAATAATGCCAACCGCATCCGAACAATACGCAAACCGACAGAAGTATATCTCACAAAAATATGGAGATAGTTTCGCATTTTTAAGAATGCAAAAATACCAAAGGGAATATTATCAACAGAATAAAGAAAGAATAGCACAAAGGAAGAAGCAATATCGCCAAGAAAATAAGGACAAGATAAAGGAATACAATAAAGCATATCATGAAAGGAAAAGAAATATAACCAAAAACCCACTTACTGAAAAACAGAAAAAGCAAAAAGAATATTATGAGAAGAATAAAGACAAGATAAGGGAATATAAAAAAAAATATAAAAAAAAGAAGAAAGAAGAATTACAGCAGAAAAGGAAGCAATATCGCCAAGAAAATAAGGACAAGATAAAGGAATACAATAAAGCATATTATCAAAGGAAAGGAAATATAACTAAAACCCACTTACTGAAAAACAGAAAAAGCAAAAAGAATACATGAAGAAATACAACGAGCAACGAAGGAAACTTAAAGAACAATATGAAAAAAAATATCGCGAAAAAGCAGATAAGAATATGGATAGATGGACTGGTTATTTTAACGAAAACAGAAAGCCGATCCCTTTTTAATCGCGTTGGTGAAAATAATATCGTTAGCCCTGTAGCGGATACACCAATTTTGGTCAAAAAGGATTTTTTTTGCCGATCGTCCAAGGAGAAAAGCAAAAAGTAAAACTCTTTTTTTCTCCCTTAGTCGTGTGGCTATCGCCCCCATTTGCTGTGTTTGATGATCATTTATGTATATGGACAAGTCTATTCAAGTATTAAATACAAGCACTAAAAAATATGGAAACACTCTTATGTTTTACAAAAACAAACCTATGTTTTACGAAAACACGCCTTTGTTTTGACAAAAATACAGAAAACAAAGCACACTAAGGCTTATTTAGACAAAATAACGACAATTTCATATATAAATGAAATTTAATATATATATTTTTAGAATAAAAAATATGAAATTGTCGTTATTTTGTCTAAATAAGCCTTAGTGTGCTTTGTTTTCTGTATTTTTGTCAAAACAAAGGCGTGTTTTCGTAAAACATAGGTTTGTTTTTGTAAAACATAAGAGTGTTTCCATATTTTTTAGTGCTTGTATTTAATACTTGAATAGACTTGTCCATATACATAAATGATCATATATACATACATATTACATACATGCATACATACATATGGTGTGTACGTACATATGTCATATTTGCAGCGTGCGTATGTGTGCAGCGTGAGTATGTGTATGCATTCATGCCTGTAATATATGTGCATGTACGAATATACAAGGAAGTTGACATGGATGCAGCATCTACCTATTTTGTTGCTGTCTATTGTTATTGTTGTTATTGTTGTTGTTGTGATTGCTGTTGTTGTTGTTGTTGTCAATGTGTCTGGTGTGTGTGGCAGGTTCGATCTGTCGGCAGAAGGGCAACCAGCACGTGATCGTGCCGCGCGCCAACTTCAAGCTGCTGGCCAAGACAACATCACCACCTACAGGCAAGACTAATACATCAAGCTACGTGTCTATTTGTTTGCATCTATCTCTGCCTGTTGTGTGTGCGCTGTGTGCAGTTTCAACACGCACCGCGCGAAGCACACTTTCTGTAAGACCTGTGGCGTCCAGTCCTTCTACACCCCGCGCTCCAACCCCGACGGCATTGGTAGCCTGCACACTATATACATGTATCATGTATGTAAAAAAATGCACGCCCCCCCCCCCCTCACACATACATACACACACATCTACCCCACTTTCCCCCTCTAAGAATGTGGAGCCGCTTGAAGGGGGGGGGGGGGGGGGAGTCAAAACATGCAAGAAAATGTCGAAAGTTTCAACACATTTGGCCTGGCCCTTTTGAAAATCTGCCTCAAAAGTCAAATGTTGGCAATGTTGGCATTTTTGGACCTGGAATATTTTCCTCCTAAGGACCCAAAACTTTGGATAACTTGCAGCGTTATTAGGCTTTTTCTTGGCCAGTGGTGGGTCACCATCTCCACCGACATACACGTGTAACATACATGCATGCAGGTATATGTTCAAGTGTATGTACTTGGGTAAGTGGCGCAGGCACTGCGCATGCCGCGATGCTGTGCGCTGGTTATGAACGGTGCGATTGGTGCTGCTGCTGCTAGGTGTGCAGATCCACTCCATCGCCGCAGACCATCTCCGGCATCACCACCAAGCGCTTCGACGGCCAGAGCTGGGAAAAGGTCACTTCCCGCGCCCCGCTGTTGCCCCGGGGTGCGTGATCTCCCTCTCTCCCTCCCTCCTTCACACACACACACACAAACACGCTCGCTTACTTGCTTGCTTGCTCGCTCGCTGTCGCTCTCTTTCTATGATGTATACCAATTATACATTTGCATGTATGCATATAGCTTGCAGTATACTATGTTTTACACACACACACATATACATGTATTACAGTATCTGGAATGATATATTCTTTCTGTGTACGTACATAGTCTATGTACTATCTTTTTCGATTGCCATCGAATTCTGCCATAAGATACTGCACACACCCATATGATATCAAGCGATCTATCGGATTTTCGCGCCCGACTTTCTCCTTTTTCGCGGATCTGCCGGCGAACTATTTCGCAAACATGGACATGACAATTTGTTATACGGACAAATATCATCCCATCCTCCCGACAGACCAGTGGGATGTAAGTCCCAATCCAGGCATGCTCGCGCGCCTCTTCACTGATAGCCCGGACAGAGAAATATTAGAGCAAAAGCTGAACCTGTTAAATCAACCTTCCTTATTTATGGAAGCGCGATGGACCAGGGGTATAGACACTTTAGCCCCGGTACAGGACTATCTTCTTCGGAATCTGCCTTCTTCGGCACACGACCAGAAGTGGTACTGTACAACCATAGCCAATGTCCCCTTTTTCGTACAGGTGCAGACAGAGGTGCGGGCACTGCAGCATATGCTCAACGTGCCGGCTTACGAGGAAACCCAGGTCGTAGTGCACCCAAACACGTATTCACCTTGTCTTGCAGACATCTTGAATATGTATTCGAGGGCACTGCGTGCCAAGGGTTACCCCTACGGTGTCCCATCCATACAGGACGAAAAGGATATCAAGGAAACGATACCAAACATCGTGCGCCTCGATCTCGCCTCGACCTATCTTGGCACTCGGGTAGACCTCCGGGATCCACGTGATATAGCGGCCTATCTAAACCTTCCGCTAGTCCCCGTTGATCCTGGTTGGGAGTCAGTCTCTTCCTGGAACACACATTGCCGTCTTGAGTTTGCGATGCTTCAAAACGTCATCCTTCAGCAGGACGCGGACATGTTTTCCACGAACGGGCAACTTCCCCCCGCTCCGGTGACTGGAAGGCCGGAGACGACCTATCCAGTCATCAGGCTCTCCAAGACTTTGGACCACCGATGGAAAGTCAGAGCTCGGCAGGATCCCACCCCTTCGCCCTTTTCACCGGCTGCCCCCACATCATTATCGCAAGCATCATCGACATACTTTTCATCATCGTCATCATCGTCATCATCGTCATCATCGTCATCATCGTCATCATCTTCCTCACAGGGTCCTCCCACACTTCCTTCCGCGGTGTCAGCCGTGGAAGGAGCGCATGCTATACGATTTACAATCACAGGTCCTAGCCGACGTCACGCCTCTGGGGATTTCAGATCCCTTCCTCACGCGCCTCTCGGAGTCAGCTGGAGGAAGGGTCTCCGTCTGATCGCATCTCCTTCTCTCCGCGCATTTCATCCCGCTCGAATCCACGCGGCCTCTCATCTGCTGATTCGAGATCACAGCGGCGATTGGAATACAGTAGAGCGCGTGATGAGGATGAGAAGAGAAAGAGGAATACGAACGTCAAGAACGTAGCGGCAAGGATGAAAGAGAAGACTCTCCGCCCGCCGACGAAGACGCGGATACCGGTAGAGGTCGTTCCAGCAAGCGGATAGGCCGGAAATACAAAAAGCCCAAGACCAGCTGCCAGCCCGACCGACGACGACGACGTAGTCACGACGACGACTACAAAAACGGCTCCTCATCCTCCTCTTCCTCATCTTCTTCTTCTTCATCTTCGTCCTCCAGCTCTGCTCCAGCCCCGAGCGCAACATCGGGTAGCCGGACGACAGATAAGCAGGAGAAGACGGAGGATAAGAATAAGAACAAGGAGCGGAGTAAACGAGGCAGCCGCGGCAAAGCCCATAAGGTACGCACATGGCACTATCATGAAGTAGCCTACGACCGCCAAGGTAGACGGTACTACCTCGGACTGTGTCACAAGGTGAACGCAAGCCCATACGCTCTCAACACCAAGCACAACAGCAGCGTATGCGACAGGCCATGATCCATGGCTGGAAAAACCCGGTCCAGAGATGGACTACGGGTATTCCGGCTCGGGGAAATGTACCCCGAAGCACACTGCCTAGGCGCGGTCCGAGACGCGTGCGGAGCGAGCCTAGCCTGCTCCGACCGGCTTACCGTCGACCCCAGAACTTAGTTCCGGAGACGCGCAGCAATATATATGCACCACGCGCAACCCGTCTCCGGCAACAAAGCACGACAGCGCTACCAACCCACTCGATGCTTATGCTCCGAACAATGGCTGGCCCACAATGTCGATCGCCCCCTTCTCCGGGACAGCTGCGTTTCCGACCACACTCCCCTCAGCATGAGCCGGAGATGTGCAGGACGCAGTGACAACCCACGGAGCCCTATCCGGACCCCATCATGCCCCATATCGTGGCCCAGCTATTGTTACCGCATGATCGGGAACAACCCCCGATTAGCGGTCTAGACTGGCTCTCTATGAACATGACTTCTGACCCAGGTATTTTACTCGTCACACCAGATGACATCACAGGCCTATTCCCAGACCCCGTTTTGATGCTTTCAGAGCGGTTATGCCGACAATACCTAGACGAACAGAAGAAAAAGAAGGCCGAACCACCTAAACCCAAGTTCGGCCCGGATACTATTAACTCCAACCTCACTCCCCCTCAGAAGAAAAGAGCGAAGATTTTCTAAAGCGTTACGGCGACCGATTCCATGAAAAGGCTGGCTGTTTTACGCATACCGTTATCTCTTTGAAGCTACGTCCAGGCGCACAGCCTATTTGGGTTCCCTGCCCTAGATGGACGCCTGCTGTCAGAGAGTTCCTGACCCAGTGGGCAGACGATATGCTTGCTAGTACTGGCCGCTATAGTTTTGCCTCTCCTAATTGTGAGTGGGCTACTAGACCGCGCCCTGTAGGCAAGTTTAACTCCCTCTTGCAGGATCATTTCAAAGGCATCCGCATGGTATTCGACTACCGCGCGGTTAACGACCGGCTCTTCCTTCCGGTCCCCGGCCTTCCTAACCCCGATCATCACCGTTAGCTCTTCGCGGGATATAACTATCTCTCCGCGTTGGACATGGTTGATGGTTTTTCGCACCTGAAGATCGACCCTACAGACGCTAGCCGCGACATCCTCGCCGTATGGACTCCTCGTGGACTTCTAGTCCCCAACTATATGACGCAGGGTATCCACCGTGCCCCTGGTGACTTCCACCGCGCAGTCGACAAGTCTTTTGGCCATCTCCCTTTTTGGGGTCAGACGGCTGCAGCATACATCGACGACGTACATTTGGCTCACGACGACTTCGACGTCCATATGAACCAACTGGAGAAGCTCATGGAGGCTGCGGAGGCAGCCGGCTGTTACTTCGCCGCGGACAAGCTACGCATTGGCTACAACTCACTTCCCGTGCTCGGCAAAGTCTGCAGCAAGAAAGGTGTCGCCGCCGACACAAGCAAGATCGATGCAATCCTGAAGATATCTGAACCGCAGAACATCACCGAGGTCCGTTCAATACTCGGTATGACCAACTTTATTCAGGCGCATATTCCTAACTACTCTCGCTTGGTGGCGCCACTCTCCGATCTACTCAAGTCTACGAACGCCCGACCTACGGGACCCAACTTTTTCCGTGAAAAAGAAAAGAAATGCTTCGCAAAACTCAAGCGCGTCCTGACAACGCTACCGATCCTCGCTAAGTACAACAAGACGCAACAGCTCTACCTTCGAACAGACGCAAGCATCGTTGGCATCGGTGGAGCTCTACATTCGGGCCCTGAGAAGTCTGCGCCTGTCATCTCTTATTTCTCGCTTAAATTCACGGATACTCAATCTCGGTGGGTCACGTATGTACGGGAAGCTTACGGTATAATTTACGGAGTCAGCAATCCCGTTACTATATTGATGCTAGTGATCATCCGCTGACTATCGTCACGGATCATCGCCCGCTCATATGGCTATACCACGCCAGAAGCCCGATGGTTGTCGGATGGGTCCTAGACCACCTTCAAACTATCCGCTTCAAGGTGGAATACATTCAGGGTAAACAGAATCTCCTTCCTGATGCCCTCTCTCGTGTTCCTTGTATATCGTCCGGCCAACCCACTCTCCTCGGGGAAGTCGAAGCGACAAATCAGCTACTGGACACCATCCCGGCAACTATGTTACAGTCCAGTGGACGCTCCTTTTGGCTCGCGATTGACGGTAGTCATCCGCAATTAGACGCGCGCTTTAAGGAGCACGACTGTCGGATTTTGCGCGGTGCACCAACGATCAAGACCTCACAGGCCCCATGGGACTACGCCATAGTCATCCCGCCCGCGGAGCGTGCTCCGGACGAAGCCAGTCAACTTTTTGCTCTCAACAAGCCTTTTGCTGTACTTGTTCCTCAAGACATGGTACACCTCATACCCGACGGTGAGACCATCTCTCGTGAGACAGTATAGCATGCCACAAGATCGTCGTTGTCAACTATCACACGCCCGCCTTACATTTAATCATGGCCGCTATAACTCGTTAGTCTGGAGCCATCCAGGTCAAGCTATAGGCATAGATCATGTTCATGTAGGCATCGAAGGCGTACTCGAACAGTACGTGTTAACTATAGTCGATCTATTCGCAGGTTACTTGCTGTTTATTCCAGTCCTTTCCACCACTGCTGAAGAAACCGTTGAGACCATCCTCGCCCGATGGGTTTGCCTTTTTGGTTTTCCTGAGGCCATCCTGTCTGACGATCATGGATCTTTCCGTGGCAATCTTGCCAAGGCTTCTGCAGCATGGCTGGAATCGAATGGCTCACCACCGCGCCATACTCTCACCATCAGTTAGGCATGGTAGAACGCAGGCATCAAAGCCTCCGCCGCGCTATCCAGGCACTCGCAGACAAAGACAAGAAGACTTGGCCCAAGGCCATGCCAGCTCTGTCGTTCTCGCACACCGGCGTATCCGCTTTTGAAGGTATGATGGCTCGCCAGCCACGTACATCTATCGATATCTTCGATTCTCCTGAACGCGCGGCTCGATCAACCGCCGCAATGACTAAGTCTGGCTCGACGACCGTCCAGACATCGGACCAACTCGACACTCTCCGCTTAGCCTGGATTGCTGTCACGGCGTATGTCAAGGAATACGTTTCCTCCACGCGCAAGGCTGCCAATGAGCAGAAGAACAAGCAACGGCGACGCAAACTACCCGATTGGAGGTGGGTGACCGAGTCACCGTCTATCGCCCGAAGCAATCAACCAAAGGTATTCCCGCTTCCTCTGTTCTCCAACACGACGGCCCTTACATTATATTGGAAAAACTTTCCAATCACACCTTTCGCCTCCGGCACGAGCACACCAATAAGGTCCTCCGCAAAATTAAAATTGCACACATCAGCCCCTACACGGCCCCAACCGATCTGGCTCAGGCCATCGACCCGGTCCAGGATCAGGCGCACAATAACGACCAGAAGGACTATGTTGTTGGTGAGGTGATAGCCTTCATCGACGATGGCTTGCTCAAGTTAGGGATGATCGACAGCGAGAATGATCAGGTCGTGCATCGGGATATCCAGTTCAAGCAAGCTCCCCCAAGAACAAGGGCTCGATCATTCCCGAACAACTCAAACGTTTACGCAAACCTTACAACGGTAAGAAGTACGATTTCAAACTAAGATCGAAGTAGACTCTCAAGTGGTTTTTGCTTTTAGACTCCCTTCGGACTCTATCTCCTTTCCCACTTCATATACCACCCAACAATTTAGTATTTTCTACAGGCTTGTACGATAGTCATATTCACATATTTTGAATCGGCATTAGCTAAGGCAGGTCACACAATGCTATTTACCGCTTTGAACACGTAGTGATAGTGTTGGCCCTACGCTCCTTTCATGATGTATGATTGGGTACACTATATCCGTCCTGCCTCTGCATGTTATTACTATCTTGATCAATGCGTTGACACATATACGCACGCACATATCGCGCATTGATCTACATCTGCAATCTTTTTGATTCATTTTCTTTTTTAACTTATTTACACATCATTTGGTTAATCATCTGTTACGATTCGTTTTGATCGCAACTCCAACCTACCGTTATGGTCTGAGGGGGGGGGGGGGAGTTATCGGAATGACTACCGTACCGGACCGAAACATTAATATTGTGTTAAACTTTCTTCGAGTTTTTACTTCAAGTTTACATTTCTATTTTTAGTTCCGTTACTTCATTTTTCCGTTTATTTATCAACTGTCATAACTTGTAGTTGTTACGTTTTCAACTGCCGTTAACAGATCAATTTATTTCCCTTTAACAGCTAGCTTTTTAGAAAAGCTTGACTATTGCATTTTTTCCCCATATCTGAAAACTTTTATTCCTTTGACCGCTATTTCCGGTCTACAGTCATACTTTATTTCCTTGGACTGTTTTTCCGGTTTCCGGTCCACGCTCCAAGTAAAATGATAAAACAAGTCAGATAGGTTAGTTAAAGTGGTAATACTTAACATATTTTCCTTTATTTTTCCACAGACTGACTTGAACAACTCCAACTGCTATACAACACGTGTAGGACTTGAATACTATTCGTTAGTTCTTAGAATTTGCATTGTTTCGCAAGGGACAAGTAGTCTGTCAAGCAAGTGTACTAAATAAACTGGAATTGACCATCCCAGCGTCTTTTGGTACCTTCCCTGTTCTCGGAAGTATTTTGAGATCAAATGACAGCCATGTGTGTATTCATTTGAATGCCGGTTGGTAATTTCCTCACAGGAGGGTAGTCAAGACTTACACACCCAACGTACCAGATAGCTGGCTAAATCAAAATCTGACTGGAAAATTAGAACTTGAACGTACTCAGTAGTATTAAAACACCCCCTTTCTACGAGCTATCGTTGGCGGCATTACAGCTCGTAAGGGTAAGACCAAGGGTCTTATTACACCGGCCTCTGCAGTCATGACTTGAAATTTGATCGGAAACTGTGACTGCCTTTTAAGAGAAAGTCGGAAGTCATTAGCTCTGGCCCGTCCTGAGAAGAAAAAGCGGTTGAAACTGCGTATCGGAACGAGCTAGCCTCCCTCTGAAGCGAAAATTCACCTAATTCAATCGTGGCATTTTTTGAAAGTTTAAAATTCAAGCTAGTGCCAAGTTGCCGGGCGGGCCGGAATCAATTGGCTAAAGATCTTCAATTCAGAGGATCCCGTCAGAAGTTTGTGTCAAGACTCTGCAAACTGCAAATTATAATAACCGAGTAAGGACAGCGAGGAAAGACGCATACACGGCAGGCCTGACGAGGGAAGAGAAGGTCTTTCCCTCCAGCCAAGAGGGCACTGGCAGCTCCGTCAGGCTGGACAGGCTCCCCACCTACCAGCAGAGCAAACCCAAACCACGCCATGGCAGCCAAATATTTGAACCTTCATATATTCAATGCATATCTCACACGCATCACTTCAATATATTGCATTCGGAAGTTCTATATTCATATAGGTTCATTTTACACACATACAATATTGTGCATAGATATCATAGTATATGGATGCATGTATGCGTGTACGTATATATCTTATATTGCATACACATAAATCCATTCATTCGGAATTTTTATATTCATCTAGGTTCATTATACACACATACAATAGTGTGCATAGATATCATATTATATGGATGCATGTATGTATGCGTGTACGTATATATCTATGTATGTACTCATGTATGCATGTATGTATAGAAATAGTGTCTGACCGTGTCTTTTAAGTATTGCGTACAAAAAGAATAGTTAGCATGTGTGGGATAAACATAGGCAGCCAACAACTCATCATCGCGAAATTGCGCTTACCTACCAGTTGTCTTGCACTAGTTGGTTTGTCTACCGCTCCCTCCCTCCCTACACCATTTGGGCACACACTTTCATGGATCTTGCTCACACATACTTTTCACACACATTTAAACATACTTTCATTGTACCAAGGCTAGCCTTAGTATCCCAAGGCTAGCCTTGGGAATACCACTCAACTGTCTCGACATACCTCCCTGTGCCTTGTCCGGGCCCGGCGGCGCAGTCTGTGCGTGCGTCGCTAAGCAACCATGGACATGTATGTGTGCTTCACGAAGCAGTCGTGGCACGAGGCCGATGAACGCCTGAACACATTCACACGAGGCCTGTGCGTGCTCTGCTCAGCAATATTCCTGTGCGCGCTGGACGAAGCCGGATATCGATCCTGTGCATGCTTCGCTCAACATGGTATCAATATGAAGCGAGCACGGGACGACGGGGAAAAAATCTAGGAGCCATCTCAACGCACATTGGTGAAAGGATGCAGCAGGTCATGGGGACAGGACAGGAAGTGAACTGTTGTAAGTCAGTATGAATGCAGTACGTATGCTCAAGTCTGAAGTGGATGGCACGACAGACCTGACTTGTGGTCGGATATTTCAATACCCTGCTTCCTGCTCACCAAGAGAATACACCATCTGTGTGATTGTCGTTGCTGGTGTCATCGTCGTCTTTGTCGTTGTTTGTTGTCGTTGTTTGTTGTCGTTGTTTGTTGTCGTTGTTTGTTGTCGTTGTTTGTTGTCGTTGTTGATGATGATGATGATGATGATGTTGCTGTTGTTGTTGTTGCATGCTTATTCTCGCGTGCAGTGTGGAGAGTGTGGTGTGGTCGGGGTGGGGTGCTGGCGACCTCTCTCGTTCAGACGCCCGCGCGCCCGAGCGTTCTCGCTCCTCCTGCGCCGCGACCTTTTCTTTCTCTTGTTTCTCTTTCTCTCGTTTCTCTTTCTCTTGTCTCTCTCTCTCTTGTCTCTCTCTTTCTTGTCTCTCTTTCTCTTGTCTCTCTTTCTCTTGTCTCTCCTTCTCTCGTCTCTCTTTTTCTTGTCTCTCTTTCTCCTGATTTTCTTTCTCCTGTCTCTCTTTCTCCTGTCTGTCTTTCTCCTGTCTGTCTTTCTCCTGTCTCTCTTTCTCCTGTCTCTCTTTCTCCTGTCTCTCTTTCTCCTGTCTCTCTTTCTCCTGCCTCTCTTTCTCCTGCCTCTCTTTCTCCTGTTTCTCTTTCTCTTGTCGCGCTTTCTCTTGTCTCTCTTTCTCCTGTTTCTCTTTCTCTTGTCTCTCTTTCTCTTGTCTCTCTTTCTCTTGTCTCTCTTTCTCTTGTCTCCCTTTCTCTTGTTTCTCTTTATCTTGTCTCTCTTTATCTTGTCTCTCTTTCTCTTGTCTCTCTTTATCCCGTTTCTCTTTCTCTTGTCGCGCTTTCTCTTGTCTCTCTTTCTCTTGTTTCTCTTTCTCTTGTTTCTCTTTTTCCTGTTTCTCTTTTTCCTGTCTCTCTTTTTCCTGTCTCTCTTTCTCCTGTCTCTCTTTCTCCTGTCTCTCTTTCTCTTGTCTCTCTTTCTCCTGTCTCTCTTTCTCTTGTTTCTTTTTCTCTTTTTTCTCTTGGTCTTGTTTCTCTTGGTCTTGTTTCTCCTTTTCTTGTCTCTCTTTCTCTCGTCTCTCTTTCTCTTGTCTCTCTTTCTCTTGTCTCTCTTTCTCCTGTCTCTCTTTCTCCTGTCTCTCTTTCTCCTGTCTCTCTTTCTCCTGTCTCTCTTTCTCCTGTCGCGCGTTTTCTTGTTGCTCTTTCTCTTGTTTCTCTTTTTCCTGTTTTTCTTTCTCTCCTCTTGCTCTGTCATGCTGGGCGGCTTGTTGGCCGCTGTGGGCGTCCACTTGCTCTTGTGCGTCCTCTCGCTCCTCTTGGGCTTGCAGCACTTGCAGCTCTGCCTCCACCGCCTTCACCTCTAGACCACGTCATGACTGGATGAAGACAGAATAAGGCGAGACAAGCTAAGCAACTCCCAAGGGGAACAGACCGACAAGAAGGAAAAGACTGGAGCAGGCAAGCAAACGCAAAAGGGTGTGTGTGTGTGTGTGTGTGTGTGTATGTGTGTGCGTGTATGCTTGTTTGGAGGTAGAGAGAGAGAGAGAGAGAGAGAGAGAGAGAGAGAGAGGAGGGAGAACAGTTAAGGGAACAAAATGACCAAGAACAAGGGGACATAGAGGGAGAGCACATACATGTGCGTATAGTTATACATATTTATAACACCGACCCTGACATTTACGTACATACTAATTATACACACACTATAATATTTATACGCTTAGGCATACCTGTAACTATATGTAACTCTGGGCATATGTATGAAGTAGACCCATGCACGAAAGTGAATAAAACATCAGGCAGTGCGATATAACAAATCAGGCAGTGCGTGACCGGCTGTGCGTCGTGCATGCATGCACATGAGTGCGCGTATGCATGTATATGAGTGTTGGTGTGTGCAGTGCGGACAAACGTAGCATAAATAGCAACAGTAATAGCCAGAACTGCCACAGCAGTAGCCACTATGGCAGCAGTAGCAATGGCAGCAGCAACAACAACAACAACAGCAGCAGCAGCAGCAGCAACCGCAAAGGCTGCATCAACAGCAGCAATAGCAGGAACAGCAACAGCAACAGCAACAGCAAGAACAACAACAGCAGCGCAGCGGCAGCAGCAGCAGAATGAGCAAGAACAGCAAGGAGAACATCGACATCAACAACAACAGCGGCAGCGGCAACAACAAGAGCAACAGCATCACAAAAAGCAACACCAACATCAGAAGCAATGAGAGGGGAAAGAGGAGCAACGGGGGGGGGGGGGGGGGGACGGGCGAGGGAGGGCAGCGTCCAGGGCCGGCGTGCGATGGCGTCCGCCACGCGTGCGAACAAGACGCGCCGGGCCTCGCTCTCCTCTGACACAACACGACACACGGCAACACTAAACAGAACGCGCATGATTTCGCTCTCCTCTGCCACGCATATGCAGTAGCGTCAAGCAGCGCGCGTGCTAGCACAGGCCCGTGCTGGTACAACCCACCCCATGCCACGCGGACAAATGCAAAATTAGCAAAAGAAGTTTGGCCGAACAAGCACAGCCCCAAGGCGCAAGCAAGCATCGCCGTGTATTTCATCCGCTGTGCGCAATATGCAAGCAGTCCATGTGCTTGCACACTGTCAGAATTCGCAAGCGAATGATACTCGTGCTCCTTGACACTGAAGTGCGTCAAACAAATATGTAGGCGTTCTGCCATGCATGGCCACCATGCAACTCCCAAGCTCCGCACTTACCAAGGTCGCTGGAGGGGTGGGAGAAATCAGCATCCTAACACGCGCAACAGCCACGACAAGACAGGATTTCGAGTTGTCTTGTGATACTACTAAGTGTCATTATTGTCATTATTATTATGATCATTATTATTATTATTACTATTGGACACCGTGATAGCCCAGTGGTCAAGTTCTACCATCTGGGCCCTGTCACCAGTTCGATTCCCGTCGGTGCCACCAGTATTTTCATTGAACATACCGATCCGTCTGGACCAGTATTTTCATTGAACATACCGGCCCCCGTCTGGAAGTGTTGGAACTGCCCTTGCGGGGGTGTCATTAGAGCTTATCGTCAATTCTTCGTACTCCCCTCACGGGTGAGACGATGGAGGCGCATGTGCAGAAATGCATCAGCCATTGACAGAGAAGCACTATTATTATTACTATTATTATTATTATTATTATTATGGACACCGTGATAGCCCAGTGGTCAAGTTCTACCATCTGGGCCCTGTCGCCAGTTCGATTCCCGTCGGTGCCACCAGTATTTTCATTGAACATACCGGTCCGTCTGGAAGTGTTGGAACTGCCCTTGCGGGGGTGTCATTAGAGCCTATCGTCAATTCTTCGTACTCCCCTCACGGGTGAGACGATGGAGGCGCATGTGCAGATTTGCATCAGCCATTGACAGAGAAGCACTATTATTATTATTATTATTATTATTATTCTTTCCATGGGCTGATTGGTATAAAGCTCCTAGAGTAATGTTCTATGCCGTCACTTCCTTTATTCCACCGATTGGTGTGGAGACTTTCCTTATGGAATGGAGGACTGGATGCACATGGCCTTTTGGCTCAGCAATTGGCAGGAGATACACTATTATTATTATTATTATTATTATTATTCCATCTGGGCCCTGTCGCCAGTTCGATTCCCGTCGGTGCCACCAGTATTTTCATTGAACATACCGGTCTATTTCTGGACCAGTATTTTCATTGAACATACCGGCCCGTCTGGAAGTGTTGGAACTGCCCTTGCGGGGGTGCCATTAGAGCTTATCGTCAATTCTTCGTACTCCCCTCACGGGTGAGACGATGGAGGCGCATGTGCAGAAATGCATCAGCCATTGACAGAGAAGCACTATTATTATTATTATTATTATTATTATTTGCCCGTGCGGGGGTGTCATTAGAGCCTATCGTCAATTCTTCGTACTCCCCTCACGGGTGAGACGATGGAGGCGCATGTGCAGATTTGCATCAGCCATTGACAGAGAAGCACTATTATTATTATTATTATTATTATTATTATTATTATTATTATTATTATTATTATTATTATTATTATTATTATTATTATTGGACACCGTGATAGCCCAGTGGTCAAGTTCTACCATCTGGGCCCTGTCGCCAGTTCGATTCCCGTCGGTGCCACCAGTATTTTCATTGAACATACCGGTCTATTTCTGGACCAGTATTTTCATTGAACATACCGGCCCGTCTGGAAGTGTTGGAACTGCCCTTGCGGGGGTGTCATTAGAGCTTATCGTCAATTCTTCGTACTCCCCTCACGGGTGAGACGATGGAGGCGCATGTGCAGAAATGCATCAGCCATTGACAGAGAAGCACTATTATTATTATTATTATTATTATTATTATTATTATTATATTTTGGACACGGTGATAGCCCAGTGGTCAAGTTCTACCATCTGGGCCCTGTCGCCAGTTCGATTCCCGTCGGTGAAACCAGTATTTTCATTGAACATACCGGTCCGTCTGGAAGTGTTGGAACTGCCTTTGCGGGGGTGTCATGAGAGCTTATCGTCAATTCTTCGTACTCCCCTCACGGGTGAGACGATGGAGGCGCATGTGCAGAAATGCATCAGCCATTGACAGAGAAGCACTATTATTATTATTATTATTATTATTATTATTATTATTATTATTATTATTATTGGACACCGTGATAGCCCAGTGGTCAAGTTCTACCATCTGGGCCCTGTCGCCAGTTCGATTCCCGTCGGTGCCACCAGTATTTTCATTGAACATACCGGTCTATTTCTGGACCAGTATTTTCATTGAACATACCGGCCCGTCTGGAAGTGTTGGAACTGCCCTTGCGGGGGTGTCATTAGAGCTTATCGTCAATTCTTCGTACTCCCCTCACGGGTGAGACGATGGAGGAGCATGTGCAGAAATGCATCAGCCATTGACAGAGAAGCACGCACTATTATTATTATTATTATTATTATTATTAGTGGTAGTAGTAGTAGCAGTAGTAGTAGTAGTAGCAGTAGTAGTAGTAGCAGTAGTAGTAGTAGTAGTAGTAGTAGTAGTAGTAGTAGTAGTAGTATCATTCTACTACTACTACTACTACTACTACTACTACTATTACTACTACTACTACTACAAATACTGCTACTGCTACTACTACTACTACTACTACTACTCTACTACTACTACTACTACTACTACTACTACTACTACTACTACTACTTACTACTACTTACTACTACTACTACTACTACTACTACTACTACTACTACTACTACTACTCTACTACTACTACTACTACTACTACTACTACTACTTACTACTACTTACTACTACTACTACTACTACTACTACTACTACTACTACTACTACTACTACTACTACTACTACTACTGACCCTGAAGTAGTTGATTTCTGCTACAGTCGCGATGAACCTTGCCTGTTCCACCAATCCAGACAGAGAAGCGGGTGCATGGGATGGCTGCAGCGAGAGCTGGGGAAAGCGCAGGCCCACTGTCAGTTTTCGACAAGGGCGCCCTGTCATGTCTTTGGCCCTGCTCCTCACTGCTCTGCAACTAGCTTGCTAGCCCTCTGAAGCGCCTCTCTCTGGCCCTCTCTGTCCGTCTCGCTCTCTCCGTCTCCCTCTCTCTTTCTCCTCCCTCTTGCCCCCCCCCCCCCCCCACACACACACACATACACATACAAACACTCACAACCCTCACATTGTTTCTTCTGTCACGATTTCTTTTCTTCTCCGGCTCTTGGCGGCCCGATATGCTGTAGCTGGTCACACACACACACACAAACACAAGACACATACACACACACAGACACACACACACACACACAACACACACACAACACATACACACACACACACACACACACACAACACACACACACACAACACACACACACACAACACACACACACACAACACAACACACAACACACACACACAGACACAGACACACACACTCACACACAACACACATCTTGCGGGACGCGCGTGGCTGGACCTGCACGGCAATGACGCGGTCGCTGGCCCAGTCGGGCGCGGCGTAGTACTCCAGCCCGTGCACGAACAGCGACGGGCACGACAGGTAGCTACCAACCCACACACACCCGAACACACACGCACACACACACACACAAACACATACACTCAGGCCTGCCTGCCATGCCCTGCCTTAATGCTCTCGCCACAAGAAACAGCAGATTTTTCAGTATGATTGTTGGGATACACGGCAAAGCTAACCTGGTATGAAGAAGACACACAACATGCAAACATCATGCATATACTTGCAAGCGCAACTGCAGCGCTAATAGCACACGCATGCAGTAGAAGAGGCCGTTGGGAGGAAAGGCCAGACAGAGACAGGTGGGAGCAAAGACTGCACAAGCAGGGCCATCAGTTGGTGGACACGAGCGGCAACCGCAGCCTATGCAGCGCGGGCGGGTGGTGGAGGGCATGAGCGAGCACATAGCGCCACTGAGCGCTAGCGAGACACAGTATACGGCATGGCGGCAACTTACACGTCGCCTGGACCCAACAGAAACTGCTTGTCCTGTTCACCAAGCACAAGCAACACAAAGCGCGACACACCAGCATACATCTTTGAGTTTGATGTATGGAATGGACAAGGGAGAGAGAGAGAGAGAGAGAGAGAGAGAGAGAGAGAGAGAGAGAGAGAGAGAGAGAGAGAGATTTTGTGTGTGTGTCTGTGTGTGTGGATAAAGGAAGCTTACGTGCTCTTTTCAGCTACTATATTTTCTACTACCTTATCAAGTAGTCTCTTCCACCAAATCTTTCTTCTTCTTTCGTCCCCTATCAACCTACTTGCCATGTTTCCTCTCCTTTCTTAAGTCTTCTTATCTGCCTTACACCATGTTTACATACTCCCATCAATGCGTTCTATTTTTATCCAATCTTGCTTCCATCCTCGCGCATTCTTTTATATGCTTCTTCGCTTTCTTTCTGCCCGCTTCACATCTTTTTTGTCGTCTTCTGTAGATTGCAAGGTGTTTCGAACAACAGTATGTGCAGAGAGGCCGGCGGGGAAGTCGAGCATGGAGAGCGCTGAATAGACCTGGCCTTTTTCGTGCTCATCTTTGGAATTCTCGAACAACCACTGTCAGCAAAAGACAAACAGCAAATTCAACAAAGAAAGAATAGCATGTGGAGTAATAGAAAGCGACAACAGCCAGAGCAAGCAAATCAAAGAAAAGCTCACAAAATATTCATGAAAATGGCTAAGCAAATTTGTGTGTCATTCTTTGACTTGTCCATGTCTCGAAAGATACTCGAGCAATTCCACCCCAGTCATTGTCATCTGTGATTCTTTCGAAGGAAATACTGACGAACAAAGCGAGCTGCGCCTATTATATGTTTGAACACACTGCAAGCGGGAACGAGCTCATCCCCCGAGCGCCCTCGTGCTCAGCACACATAGACAGCCCCCATATCTCCTTCCCGCCCCGCTCTTCCCGCATATGGACGTGTTTGCTAGCGGAATTGGAATACTGGCAAAGCTGAATGATCGTTGGGAAGGCTTAGGCGGAAATTTCCTGTCCTGAGGAAGCGGCTGGGCTCTGCAGTGGGGCCGCACGGCATAAGGCGAGCAGCGGGCCAGGCAGAGACGGTGTGGAGGGTGCGCCGCCCATGAAGGCCCAGCGAGAAGTGCAGGATGGAGTTGGACAGGTCGTGGTGCCACGCCACGCTGTGGCCCGCGATGGGCGCACCTGCAGCACCACGACACGCACCGGTGTGTGTGCACGTCAGCACAAGGGCAGAGCACAGCAGGGGAGCGGCAATCATCGCACTTTTTCTCTAGTAACCTCTTCACTAATACATATTTACGTTTTTTGAAAAAGATACGTAGTACATATATATTTATACATGTATACAAAAGAATTTTACGACGCAGCTTGGCCCTCCCATGACACGCTTCCCGCCCCCTTCCCCTGTCCCTGTAATCAGGCGCAGTTAGCGGTATGGTGAGACCGGCGTGGTACTGGATAGCCAAGTCACCGAAGAGCCGTGTTGAGTTGAGGTAGGTGCTCACGGCGCGACCTAGCGTGGACCCGTTCAGCGGCCACGCTTGCAGTTCCTCGCTCAGCGCGCTAGCCACGCACACACAGCCAGCAGGCTCCTCACAGCAGTCTCAAGCAATCGGAGCGTTGTGTAGTGCTGGTGGCATGCAATTGGGCTCAAGAGAGCCAGTCTCGCTCCTTCTGCCACCGACCGGCCCGCCTGGCAGACGCTAAACAAAACATGCCGACCTTATCCAGGCTTGATT
>WBZZ01002059.1:65000-82500 GCA_019918135.1 Paulinella micropora
ACACCAGATTGTTATGGGTGGGGTTTCAAGGCAGCTCTAGCAACCGCGCTTGGTGTATGCACTTGCACATTCGGTGACGTCTTGCAAGAGGTTGCTGGGACTGCGGAATAACCTCGGCTTAGTGCAGTCTTGCCCTCAGGAGCTCCATCGGTGGCCCCGATCATCAGGCGAGAGACTGACACGGGGGGGTGGAGGACCTCGAACAAGGGTATTGGAGGCTTATGTCCGTTGAGGATATGCCATTAGCTGCATTAGTACGCCTCAGATATAGTATTATTATTATTATTTTCATTCTCCTCCTCCTTCTTCTTCTTCTTCTTCTTCTTCTTCTTCTTCTTCTTCTTCTTCTTCTTCTTCTTCTTCTTCTTCTTCTTCTTCTTCTTCTTCTTCTACATCTTCTTCTTCTACATCTCTTTTCTTATCTCTGCTTGTCCTTCTGCGTCTTCTTTTTTACTTCTGCATGTCTTGGCTCTCGACCTCTTCATGCACACCATTTCAGACCTGTTTGCAAACAGGCAAAATACCGCTTTTTTGCGGTGCCGGGGTTTTCAAAATGTGGCAAAAAAAGCTCAGTCCTGGGTGCCAAGCTTGAACGTTCCGGCCGTCAAAAATCGGCAGACACAAGCCAAAAAACAGAGAGACACCTGCATATTTATGTTTCTCAAAGTTACCAACATGAGTTCAGGAAAGTGCCAAGTTTGCAGCAAGACGGTTTACACAACAGAAGAAACCAAAGACGCTGGCAAGGTACTTTGAGTTTATTTTAAAAGAGGAATTGCTGTCAGCTTCGGGTAGCAGAAATTATGCTTATTTTTTCGAAGTCCCGAAAGGATTACATGCCACCGGCACACGAATGCAAAAAAATATACATAGAGTATTGAGTGCAATCACAGATGATACGGAAGATAAATATATCGAAGGTCATATACGTTCATACTTCAAACTATGCAGCGAAACTTTGCTTTGTCTGACTAGTGCCATAATATAATCCCTTAATATTACAGATTTCTTCGTGTGGGCCATCCGGGTCCTGGGGAATTATCAACAAGTTACACCGCATGCAATTCATATGCATACAATATTTTTACCTTTCACATTCTGATGTTACATATTCACGTCGTCAGGAAGCATTTTGAGCCATTTTAAGACGAACGCTCATTCATGAATCAGATACAAGAGGATGCGTTAAGTTGAAGGGGTGTGCACATGCAGCCCTGGCTTGCAGCCTTGTCTTTGAGTAGTTGAACAGAATATAGTATGAATACTTGATTCCCACAAGATGAAATTCGAACAAGAAACCTGGCTTTATGTCAACGCCTGCTTTATGATGATGCAAAAACTTTTGGAGGCTTCTCCGCCTACCAATTGCTTCAAGTTCAGTCAGATCTGCATTATCGTATTCCCCCTCTATTTTCTCTCTTGACTTCCCCTCCCTTTTCATCTCACTTTGATTCGCCCTCTCATCCCTTTCCCTTCCCTTTTTCTTCCTTACTAGTACTCTTCCCTGTTCCATCTTATTTTTTTCCCCGGAGCGGCAGCTCACTTTGATTCGCGCTCTCATCCATTTCCCTTCCCTTCTTCTTCCTTACTCTTCCCTGTTCCTTCTTTTTTTTTTTTCGGAGCGGCAGCAGTGGTAGTATACAATAGGTAGTAATTAGGACGCGTGGAGGAAGAGATGTTTGCCCAAAAAATGAGGAGAAGAGGGAGGAGAAGCAGAGAGGGTTGTCGTTTTTGTTGTTGTTGTTGTTGTTGTTGTTGTTATGGTTGTTGTTGTCGTTGTCGTCGTCGTCAATGTCGATGTCGTAGTCGTTGTTGCTGTTGACTTGTTCCGGGCCATAGAATTTGTCGTCGTCGCCTGCGACGTCGTCGCTGTCTTTGTTGCCCATCCGGCACCAAGTGGATATATATTTACGTACTTACGGTTGCACCCGTTTTCCAGCTCCAATTTTTACGACAGATCGGGTGCAAGAAGGGAGGAGCAATCAACGGTAGGGCAGAAGGGGACGGAAACACGCCTCATGTTGCTGTATGAGACTGATTATGGCCACAGCTGTGGATGGCTGGAAACCAGCGTCACGGAGCTCGGTGTGGGTGTGGTTACAGAAATATCCAAGAGAACGCAGAAGACTGTCAGCAGAGATGTAGAATTGATCACAGCAGAGGGAAGAGCAGGAGGGACCGATCTTCAAAAGAGCCCAAGATGGCGGAGCGATCTCGACATAGGGGGCAGCTGAACGCAGCAAGAAAAAGAGCAGAGCCCTTCAAATTAAATGAACTCCAGAATCAGGGTGGCACAGGAGAGTCCCAAGAGAGAGGGAGGTTCACTGCTTTTGAGTCTCATTTTCGAACCTGCCTGCTTAAAATTTTCTTACTTACTAGGATTGAAAAAAAGTGGAAAACTTGAATAATATTCCATTGTGTATCCTCGATTTGGACTCTGAGAGTCACTTCTGTTATAAGACTCTGAGAGTCTCCTTCTGTTATAACTTTCCTTCTCATGCTTCGTCTTCCCACTCACTCCTGCGAGTGGCAAGTTTCTATTAAAAGAGTGATTGCGTATATATATATATATATATATATGTTATATATATATATTATTAAAAAAAAAAAAAAAAAAAAAAAAAATCACACCCCGACTCTGAGCAATGACTGCCACTGGCAGTGTTTGTGGTTTTGATTTTTTTTTTTTTTTTTTTTTTTTTTTTTTTTTTTTACGCAATCACTCTTTTGATAGAAACTAGCCACTTGTACGAGTGAGTGGGAAGACAAAGCATGAGAAGGAAAGTTTTTTTTTTTTTTTAATGACTCTACAGAGTCCAAAACGAAAGATGAAATAAAGGGAAAGGAAAACAGTGAAGTGTAAAAAAAAATGTATATATATATATATATATGTTCCTTCTCATACCGTGCCTTCTATAGTAGGTAGATCATCTACCAACTACCGAAGATAGATTAGTAATGACAATACGATAGCAGTCAACACTTTAGTAAGAGAGGGTCGTACTTCAATTTATTAGAGAGATAGGATAACGAACACATCACTAAGCGCCACAACCGGAAACCGCTAAAGCTTTGAATTCACCGTTACACTTAGAGTGATATGGGTAAAATAGGTAATTATCCTTGGTGTGGGCCGGTATGACTAAATACCGTGGCATTATTAATAAATCCTCCAATGCTTCCCCTATTTAGGAATAACGGCCCCACCTACCTTACGCCACTAACCTCACAGATATGACGGTAAATATTTGAAACCCTATTCAGAAATTAACGGAGCCGTCCTTACATACATACGCACTAACTCTATAAACTAACTTTAGGTCACGCCGCAAAACTTAACTTGAACTTATGACTCATGATGTATCAGACTGAGCACTTTAACGACCGGCCAAACTTGAACCATTACCGTTGACTTTTGAGAGTCACGCTTTTTGACCGGCCCGTTAGATTCTCCTCTGCACGACGTTTCGACTTCACTAACTAGTTTTCGATTTCGTTCAGACTCCAATGACTTCGGTGAAACGATCAACTTGAAAATTCAGCTATGAATTGCCTTTTTTCCATATCACTGCCTTTTTGTCCTTTTACAGTGACACAGTCGTAGCGGTAAATTTGTTGACAAGTTGTGAGATGAGAAAAAACACAGCAATTCATGACTGTGAAGGCTTTTTCCCAAAGCAAAAATCCGACTAGTTGAACACTCATCTACAACTTGTACTTGAAGTCAGCCTTCAAGTACTTTGCAGTAGTTTTGCGAAGTACAACTTAGCAAGCTCACAATCTACGGCAGTTCAGTCGTGACCGTACTTTGCAACCCAAGTCTGCAACAAGTAGAAATCTACGTAAATAAACGAATTGACCGCTCTGCTATTTACTGGTATTTCACCTGCTCTCACTGGAGTCAGGACTTAATGCAGCCATAGAGATCTTTATTAAGATTTCGTTGTGTAATTACCCCTTGGGGTTGCATCCAAACTCACAATTCAAATTTTCCCGTTTCAAGTGGAAACTGCGCAAACAGAGTTATGTGTGCCCTGTCGACAGGTCGATTTGAAAGCACCTCCTACAAGGAAGGTACTACTCAACGAAAGTAGGAGATCAGAGGTCATCAAAAATACATATGTGAGACAGACCGTTCACCTGTCCCGGCTTGCATTTTTGTGTCGTCTCTCTGCTCTTCTGCACTCTATGCAGCCAACCAACACAGTATGTGTCTGGTTTTGTTTGTGTTAGGGTCACCCCCTTATCACCTAGCGAGATCACCCTCTCTGCTGCTCACCGCGCTCTACTGGTCTACTGGTACTGCCTAGATCACTCCTAGTGCTCTACCATGTTCCACAATTCACGCCACGACGATCGGCCTTCCGTGTCCATCTTTGCTTTTTCAGCAACGCTTATCTCCATAGAGCAGCATTGATGAGGAAGCGCTAGTGTCCGTTGGCCATGGCCATCAGCTTTATCTCCATTGTACGTACTTTGCGCCACAAAATACAAATTTGAGTTTGGAGTTTCGAATTCAAATTTGAATTTGAATTTTGAACTATCTCCTGCCCCCCTCTATGGCGCCCTGCCATAGACGTACAACGAGATGCCCTCGGTCATTGTCTCATCATCTGCGCTGCCTTCCATACCCGTCTCCTCCCTTCCCTGTGGCTTCCCCTATCAGGTGTTGTGAGGAGCTGGACTTCCGTGAGTTCAGATCCTCGCAGCAGCCGCAGCCCTATCCGGAGTCTTCCCTTGAAAGTGCTGGAACATCTGGACTTCCGTTAGTTCAGATCCTCACGGCAGCCTCATCCGCAATAAGGATCCCTTCTGATCCCTTTGAGCAACTCAGCATGCTCATTATAGAGGCCTTTACCGACTCCTTTCAGAATCCACCGGTCCTGTCTCACACAGCTACCAAAAGGGAGGGAAGGCAAATTTAATAAAGAGAATTCTGACAACTACACGGTACGTCGCAAAACTGAAATAAGCGTAACGTAAATTTCAAATAAGCTGGAGGGAAACAATAATGACTGGATTCCAGTTACTGACTACTTATCTAGAAATTTCTACACAGACTGATTAAGTTAGTACTGCCACTAGAGTGGCAAAATGTAGTGTCCGCTGTATCACTGAAAAATTAAGTGGAAATTGTACTATCCGTCCTTATGACAAATCAACTACCTAGTAACGGTTACTCCGGGTAACGTCGGAAATGAAAAAAGGAATAACGCTCCCCCTTAGTTATTTGTCATAACTACGTCACTATATTCAGTCTAGTCTAATCATCTAGAAAAAAAATTTCGAGCGCTTCCCGTAAGGGGTATCAAAAGTCCAGAAAAATTATATATATATATATATATATATGGTAGACGTGCGAGAAAAAAGTGAAAAGAAAAAAAGCAATCAGTTCTTTGCGTAGAAGGTAAGTTGTACAGTCTCCGACGCCCCCAGCCGCCGGAAAAGTCTGGTTGGGGTGGCCACCCGCCACCCGAGTCCCGGCGAGCCACCGAAGGCCCGCCACCAACGGCCTCGATCCTACGATCCGATTTCCACGCGCGTCCAGCTCAACACCTATAAGAGAGGACTCACTCGCACAAAAGGAGAACACAAAAACACAAAACATCGGTGAAACACCCATAATCATTCCAGGGATTCCGGAATGATAACCGTGAATTTGTTCAATAGGTATACGAACTGATCACGAGGTAACGGTTTAGTGAGTAAATCACCTATTTGCTTTTTAGTACTGACATATAATAAACTTTATCTCACCATCTCTCTGTGAATGATGTATGAAATGTAGTTCGAGAGGCAAATGTTTGGTGCGTGGTCCGGATAATCCCCGTTCGCCTGCGAGAATTGTTTGGGTGTCATCCTCATATAATTCAACCGGACCTTTATGCGGAACTCCGAGTTCCTGTCTAACATGACCTACAGCTAGGCACTCTCTAATACATTCAGCTGCAAATAGTTCAGCATCATTCGAGCTAAGGGCTATCCTACTCTGTCTCTTAGAAAGCCAACCTATGGGGTCCCCCCCCCTTAGAATTACGTATCCCGTACGTGACTTTCCGGTTTTGTTGCAAGCCTTCTGGGCCGCATCAGGCCATATATAACGTGACTTTTGGATAGGATTGACCCTCTTGCGAGGACTTAGGCCCGTGAAATGCTAAACCGCGAAATGAGCGAATTAAATACCGCAATATCCTTCCTAACATGGCATAAGTGACTCCTTTATCTATGGTTTGCATAACACTAGCTGCGTTGAGCGCCTGTTCTATATCCGGCCTAGTCATCTTAGCTAAATAAAGAAGACTACCAACTATGCTAGCTATAGCGAACTTACGCAACGCTGCATCATCTGACATAGCTAAAGGCACTGATCTAGTGCAGGGGTGCTTACGGGGCGGGACTTATCATACCCAAACTCCCTTAACACCTGTAACTGGTACTTACGTTGATGAAGGACGATTCGTCCCTCTTCCTGTACTATTTCAATCCCTTTGAACTCCCTTGCAACTCCTAGCCGTTTTAGGGGGAAATGCTTCTCCAAAGCACTTGCAAAATCTTCATACGCCTTCTTGCTGGGCGCCGTAAAGACTAAGTCATCTACGTGAAGGATCCCCACTATGGCTTCTCTTATGGGCTTGTCTTTTTCAACAAACATGCAAAGGTCTGAGTCTAAAAGCCTAAAGCCAAGCTCCTCTAACTTCGGGGCTAATATCTCATACCAACTACGGCCTGCTTGCGGCGCGCCATACAAAGCACCATCAATACGCAAGATCATCCCCTCATGCCCCTCTCTATCCAACCCATCAGGAGCATAGGCAAAAACGGGGTCATGCATTTGCGCATTAAGGTAGGCATTCTTAAAATCAACACCGGCCATGCCAAGCAGCAAGCTTTGCAAGCATGAGCAGTGAGCGGTGGGCGGCGCAAGGCACAAATAGTTGGTCAGGGTTGTAACGAACACCTGCCTCTAACATATCACCTCTAAGCGCTAATCTAGACTTGACAATTTTTTCAAACTTGCGTCCTTTCTCATCTAGCTTGACTTTGTGTACCCATGTCAGCCTAACTACCTTGCTAACTCCGGCCTCTTGTGCCGTCTTTGGGGACACCCATGTGTAAGTTTTGAAGTCCTTAAGGAACTCCAATTCCTTACGCATGCCCTTGAGCACGTCCTTAGCGGACATGCCCTGCTCAGCTACATCTTTCGGGACACGAACGTTCAGATACAACAAAAGTTCATTCTGTTCATTCATGCAACAATCGTCGGAGATATACCGTAACCGAGAATTCCCGTTACTGGATTTGTCCTTTGTGGCAAATTCACGTAAAGCTATTCTCTGCCGGCCCTGCTTGCCAATTGCCAATATAATACCATATTTCTTTACTAGTACAGGAAGGATGTGCAACTTACAGTTGCACAATCTACAATTCATCCTTTCTAGACATTCTTGATTTATCTAGAATAGAGTTGGTCTCCGTCGGGACCTATGTTGTCCAACCAATTACAGAACGGATAGCAATAGATGGAAGGGATAGGGATCGTAGTTCTTGTGCTCAAGCAGCACTGTTTGTACTCAGCATTAAAAGGTGACCAAACTGCAAAAGTGAACTGAGAACACTTGGAATATAATAACGGAATAGTAATACTGGGACGCCTGTATTGACTATTTATTGCTTATAGAGTGTTGTCAATTGCTTCACGGCATTGTCCACCCTCTGCGCAAAACACCTTTTAATCCGGCAAGTATCATAGCCCGTAGTCTAGTAAGTCTTCCGGCTCGGAAGAACTGCTACTCTGTCGGTTAATGAGCCTTGCAAGCGAGAAGACGGGCAAGAAAAACCATATAAAAAGCATTCCTGAGCTTGAACAGGTCTTTGAGGACCTGTTTCAAACTTGAGAATTCACGTTTAAGATGGTAGCAACCTCTGAGAGTTCACAGCTAGGAGACATAGTCAGTTTCATAGCAAAGCATCCAGAGAAAGCTGAAGAAAGGTACCCATGGGATGAGTCAGCATTCAGAGTAGATAAACAGTACAGTACTGAGTCAGACACTAGCGATAGTGACTCAGCATCGACAGAGTAGCAGTCCTTCCAAACCGGAAGGCTTACTAGACCACGGGCAATGGTTCTTGCCGGAATAAAAGGAGGTGTGCGCAGAGGGTGGGCAATGCCGTGAAGCACTTGACCACACTCTAGTCCCAATAACTAGTCAATACAAGCGTCCAAGTATTACTATTCCGTTATTAAATGTCAAGTGTTTTCAGTTCACTTATGCAGTGTTGTTGCCTTTTAATTCTGAATACAAACAGTGCTGCTTGAGCACTAGAACTACGATCCCTATCCGTTCCATCTATTACTATCCGTTCTATAATTGGTTGGTCTACATAAGTCCCGACGGAGACCAACCCTATTCTAGATAAATCAAGAAGGTCTGGAAAGGATGAATTGTAGATTGTGAAAGGATGAATTGTAGATTGTGCAACTGTAAGAAATATGGTTCCTGCTCTTGTAAAGAAATATGGTAATATAAAGGCAAATGGCAAGGAGGGCCGGCAGAGAATACATTTACGTGAATTTGCCAAAAAGGACAAGTCCGGTAATGGATATTCTCTAGTAACGGTATTTCTCCGACGCTCCCCCTCAAAGAACGTAAATTAATCTGCCTTGTCTGCTGAACTTTGGAATAATTATTATTATGTCCGCACCAAGGACCTTATGATTATAAAAACAATAAACATGTCTAAGCCCTATCACACACGTTGGCGGTGAAAAGCCAGACCCCGATTGGTCGCGACTACTTACCCTCACTCTCTCTGAGAAGTATGTCGGATGTGGCTACCCGGCTTACCGCGGCATGCCTGTATCGGTTAGATTACAAGCAAGGCTGGCGTCCCACGGTATAGCTAGGCCTCTCCGACGAAAAGAAGATTATTTTCCTACTCTCACCTAACCTCTCAATTGCTCAAAGGCAAAAAGTCCCGCTCATCCCGGCTGAATACTTGTGAAGAAAATCATGCATCAGAAATTATGAACATATAATCAAAAGATAAGTAGTAAGTCAACGAGTCGACTTAATAAATGTTGATCCGGTAATATGAGTTACGGTGAAATTTAATGAATTTGCTATCCCTGATGAATATATGATCAACATAATATCCATATATATAAGGTATAGACATGGACATCACATAACGATATTAAAAAAAGGTGGGATTAAATGTTACAATAAAAGTTATGAAGGCAAATCCATATATAATATGAAATATGAAATATAATCATACCAAATTAACGCAGTAATCATAGAACAACGAGTTCTAAGAGAAAATGCAGTTTATTTAGTATGAAATATAGATGCGACTTAGCAAAAACAAAAACGTCAGCATTTCCCCGGCAAGGGGTACCTTTCGGAAAACAACATGAACAAATTATAGTTCGAAGGGTCTGAGCCGGCGGAACGCGAGGTTTTCGATGCGCTAAGGACGCCGGGCGCGTTGGCTACGGATCCGCATCAAACATTATCCTCTAGGGTCCTTTCCCTTGAACTTTGCCTTGTGCTCTGGGCCTGACTCTTGCTCGACTACCTAAAGATCCTATCAACGAAGAAAGGGGATAGCGCAAAGCAAGAACACTCCAAAAGCACAAACAAACATGGTGGCGAGTCCGGACAACCTACAATAGCGCTTTTGGGCACAAAATCTCTAAGAGCCGAGGGCTGCTTAGTGACTTTGTCCCCAGAAGCGTTCCGTCACGCGTTGACGCCGCCCACTTCCGATTCAGCCGAACGCAGCGCGAAATACAACCTAAACAACTGGGGTAGATAAGGAATAGCGAGGTTGACCCTCATAAAAGATAAAACAAGACCGACTTTGAGTAATTACACTCATTTCCGGTCCCCGTTTCCTTGACTTAGTCAAAATTGGCATTAACCCCCTGCTATGGCTCTAATAGCTTGCCTATCAGTTCGTGAGCGCTATCTTTCTAAGCGCTTCCAAATCCAATGCGGGGCGAAACACGTCTAACAACGCGTCTGCTTGATCCTTGGGCAAATACTTAGTCAGTACGTCTCCTAACTGCCCTTTGGTACCTACTTTCCTGAACATTGCTATACCTTCCTGTTCTAACTCGTGCAAGTAGTGTTCTTCCAAAGGCAAATGCTTAGTGCGTGGTCCGGCTAACCCGCGTTGTGCAGCTAGTATGGTTTGGGCATTATCCTCATGAACGTCGAATGGTTTAGCCTCCGGGATGCCTAATTCATCTCGCATGTTGCAAATGGACATAGCTTCCCTTAGGGCTTCGTTCGCTGCGAAAATTTCCGCATCGTTCGAAGAAAGTGCTACCTTTGACTGTCTTTTGGACAACCAAGCTACGGGATCTCCTCCTACCAAGACTACATACCCAGTACGAGATTTCCCCGTCTTTAGACAAACCCTGTGAGCCGCATCGGGCCAAACTGTCATTGGTCCTACGGGTCCTGCCTTACCCACTGCACTAGGCTCCTTCCTACTGAACCTAAGTACTCTATCGTTTTTCAGGTATCGGATGATCTTCCCTAACTTGGCATAAGTATTTCCCACATCTACTGTCTGCATTACACTAGAAGAATTGAGCGCTTCCTCTATATCCGGCCTCGTCATCTTAGCCAAAAAGGGTAAACTCCCTACTATCTGTGGAATCGAAAATTGTCTAAGTGTAGCTTGCGAATCCATCGGCATCGGGTCTGTTTTTGATCCTGGTGTTGCAATAGGTTTGCATTGGTCGTACTCGTAAAATTTTACAACTTTTCGAGCGTAACTTTGCTGATTTAGAATTATTTCGAACTTGGTCTGAATGATTTCCATACCCTTGAATTCTTTCGCTAAACCGAGTCTTTTGATGGGGAAATTCATCTCAAGTTTCTCGCAAAAACGATCATAGGCTAATTTGCTAGGCGCCATGAATATGAGGTCAACAACATGAAAAACACCTACAATTCCGTCACCTAATTTCACTCCCTTCTCCGAAAACATACAAGGGTCGGATTTGAGCATGATAAAGCCTAACTGTCTCAAAAGTCCAGAAAATATGTCATACCAGCGTTTCCCTGCCTGAAGCGCTCCTTACAACGCTTTGACTTCTTTCCATATCTTCCCTACTCTCCCTATCACGGATGCACCATGCGGTCGGCGAGCGTATATGGCGTCAATCATATCAGCATTAAGATAAGCATTTTTAAAGTCTACTCCATACAATCTCCTACTATAGCTAACTGTCAACATGCAAAGAAGCAAAACTGAACGGTGATTTGCACATGGTACGTAGAGCTGTTCAGGGTTGTAGCTTATTCCCGGTTGTAATTGATCTCCCCTCAAGAATAAACGCGACTTGACGAACCTAAGTCCATCCTGGTCCGTTTTGACCTTGTGCACCCAAGTTAATCCTACTATCTTAACTCCTGCTTTTCTGGCTTCACTTTCATCTACCCATTGGTAGGTCTTGAACTCTGCTATCGAACGCAACTCTTTATCTATCCTGCCAGTATATCTTTGAGTGTCATGCCTTCAATTGCTAAGTCTGGTGGCAAATGTATGTAAAACATCCATTCACTCACTTCGTCATGTGAGATGCAATCATCCATGTCATACATAGTGGTAACATGATGTGTAGAGATGCGGGTTAGATCTACTTGCTTCCTCACCCTTTTTCCGCTGACTGTGTTCGCTTCTGACACTTTGTCGCTTTGCTCCCAAGTTAATCCCTTGGCTGGGGCCTTATTCTCTATATACTTCGATGTGGGGTCAGGTTGGGCGCTAGGGCTATTCATATCTATAGGCAAGGGCCCTATACTAATGCGCTCATCAAATTGCTCCCCCTGGACTGCTTCAACCTCGTAAGGTTCCTGTTCAGTCTCTATCTTGGCCTCTACCTTATCCTCTGCCTCGCTGTCTACACTGTCTACATGCGGTGAAGTGGTGGGACTGTGTGGGAATGGTGCAACTGAAAGGTCAGTGGAACTGGGCTCGAAATTGTCTACCTGGCTAGTTCCTACTGCTATCCCGGTGTCTATGAGCCCCTGTGTTGTGCTTGTGTCATTTTCATCGTCGATTTCTGGCTGTGTGTCTATCTCCCCCTCAGTTGCATCTTCCCATACTACTTTAGGTTCAATTGACTCCCCCACCCTACTGAGATCAAAACGGACATTTCTGACTCCAGATAATACCTTCTGTCCGTCCCAAACTCTGTACAAATCTCGATGCATATCGTATCCAACTAACTTTACTAACTTACCGGGCATGGATCCTTTACCGTTTACTTTTCCTACGTGCATTACCCCCATACACCCAATTGGTCGCAATTGGTGCAATGGCGGTGCCCGTTTGAACAGTAACTGATAAGGGGACATGCCCTTATGCCGTCCTTTAGTTAAAGGCAAAATATTATATAACACAGTGGCTGTATGCTCCATTTCTGCCCAGAAGTTTGGCGGAAATCGAGCATGCTGCCTAAGTGCGCGAGCAGGCCCCCCCGTCCCATTCATTCTCTCAGCTCTCGCGTTGCCATCTTTATCTGCTGTGGCTGCATCTGTCCATATAATATCATTATATTTCTCACTAATCTCTCTTGGGGCAGTGAACTCCTGATCGCAAACTATGACTTTAACTTTATTTTCTGTCTGTCTCTCTATGAATGCTATCGCTTTATGTATACAAAATACGAACTCATTCTTGTGTCGCAAATAGAAATCTAATGCGTACCCCGAGAAATCATCCATAACCGTAAATTTATATCTTCTCCCCTCTCTGGACATTACTCTCCATGGGCCTTGTGTATCGCAGTGCAACATCTCTCCCACTCTCTCTGCTCTAGGCAAATGATTAGTGGCAAAACGAGGCAACACGCTAGCTTTAGCTATCATGCATGGCTCACACATTCTGCACTCTTCTCTCGCACTCTCTACTGTACCATCTCTACCTATTAACTTAATACCTATGGCGTCTGCAAATGCTTTGGTTCGCTCCCAAATCACATGTCCCGCCATGGCATGAACTATACTAACTGGCAGTGCTCTCACTCTCTTGACCTTAGATGGGTACTTTACAAACAAAACAGCATTCTTTATTATTATATTAGATGATTTATTGCTCACTTTACTCTCTCTTGCTGATGTTATGGTCCCTTTTGTGTCTGTGAGTGTGGGTTTTATGCTTGGGTTCTCCCACCCTGTTGCCCCGCCTCTCTCTCTCTTTCTGGCACTCCCTTTGGGATGAAACGACGATTGAGGTCTAGTTTACTATCTTTACTACCATCCCATCGATAAAGCAAAGCTTTCGTCAGTCTCCCCCTGACCAGGATGTCCTTTTCCTTCACCGTCAGTGGCCCCTTCAATATGAACATCTGTCCATTTTGATGGAGTACTGCCCGGTGGTGGAAATGGTCCATAGGTCCGGTGGGAGCAACGTTGATGGGCATGTGAGGGTCGTAGAAGGCTTCTTACAAATTTTATGTATGTTTCTCCCTCCATCTGTCCTCGACACACACATCATCCCTGCCTCGTCTATCACTCGTGTTCCATTCCCTGTACTGAATGTAACTTTCGCGATCTTCTTCATATCTTTCATCATCGTTTCGTCATGACAGACAAAGTGTGTCGCCCCACTGTCTTGGTACACATGTTTACTTTTTGCTAGTCTACTGTGTGCCATGACAGTGGTGATGTCAACATTTTTCTTTGACTTTTTCTTCTTGTCTTACTTCTGATTCTTCTTCATCTTCTTTTTCTTTTTCTTCTTCGTCTGCTCTTCTTCTGACTCTGACCCAGAGGACTCTGAGGGCTCAGACGACACCATTTCTGGCACGTCGTCTGAGTCATCAGGATCGTAGTCTCTATCTGACATGTCTGTCTGTATCTGTCCTTTCAACTCGTCCTGCAAACTCGTGATCACTTCTCTCGCCTGTCTATCCAACTGTGTAATCCTCTCTCTTGATGCTCCTGTGATCATCTCTTGAGGGACTGTCACCTCTACGAACTTACCTGAAGGGTCTAATCTAACCTCTATCTCATCGTTCGTTGTGTTGGGTGTGATTGGTGTGATTGGTGTGATTGGTGTGAACGGTGTGTGTTTGCTGTCGTTTTGAATGGCATAAGGACTGGGGCTGTTGCGTGTGTTGTGAGTCACTGTTACTAACTCTATGGCTCGCATCACATCTGTGAGGTATTCGTTTATCGTTCCTCCAGCCTCAATCACCCTCCTCTCGTCCCATACTCCCCCTGATCTCTTGATCTCTCTTGCTATCTCTCCAACTGTGTGCATTCCTATGCTCGAGACTAGTCTGTGAGGTGAGATAAGCTCGTGCTGTGTCTCTGAGGGTGTGGGTGAGGTAATACTTACCTTTTCCTCATCCACAGGGACGCTGAGAGCAGACCTTGTGCGCGGAGGCGAGTGTTGAGCAGACTGGGAAGTTTCCACGCCGGCACGACCGGTCTGTTGTGACAAACCTACAAGACTCCATGTAAGTGAGTTTAGTGTAGCTGAGGGGGTGGGATTACTAACCCAAGGTGGGGGTTGGTAATTCCAATCCTCTCATTCAGCTACACAGCGTAAATTTCCGAACATGTCAAGAAATTCTTTCGCAATTTCACGTAACTTTGCCTCGTTAGGATAGTTTACGACAGCTGGTGGTCTGTTGGCTGGCTCTTGTACTAAGTCGATAAAGGGATACAATGCACTTTGGTCTGCATGATATCCACAATAATCGTCGTAGTACAATCTGTCAGCCATACGTTGTGGAGAACCGAACAAGTGACCACCCAACCGAACTTTGCAAGGTTTTCTCTGAGATGTTTTCCCGAGACATTGCTTAGTGCTTGCAATTCTTTCAGCTGGTTTGGTCTGTTTTGTTGGTTTGTTTGTTGTTGTTATTGTTGTTGTTGTTGTTTGAGTCACTTTCTTCTTTGTGCTCTTCTTCGTCTGTTCGTCTAGTGGACGTGGAGTGTTGGGGTGTGATGGTGGCGCTACACCTATCTGCTTCCCTACCAATGTTTTGGTGACACTCGCTTCTTTGTTTGTTGCCTGTTTGGTCTTGTTCTTGTTCTCTTTCTTTGTGGGTGGAGGCATGAGCAAAGACAGCACATCTGCATTGGGCAAGTGAGGCAGTGAGATTGTTCTTGACAAACTAGACCTATCGACTCCAGCAATAGGTGTGCGTGACTTGTCTTCATTGTTGTGTGGCGATGTGAGTGGAGCAGGCAAAAGTATGACAGAGGATGGGGCTGGTGCATCACTCTTTTCATCACTTTCTTCATCTATCTCCCCACCACCATGCAACACAAACACTGTTCCTTCAAACAAGTCTGCATCTTCCTCTCCTTCCTCTTCCTCACCTACATCCTCCTGAACATCGCCTACATCTAAGGCTATGTCATCGAGAACGGTAATCCTTTCTTACAACGGAATATTTTTCCCGCTTTCCTCACCTTGCGCCAAAACCATTGTTTTGGCTCTGGGACATTGAGCACGATTGTGTTTCTTACCTGTGCACCGGTTGCAAGGCAACTTCGGGCAAGTTGCACGCCAGTGGTCCTTCGCCCCGCACTTGTAGCAACCTAGCTTGTTTCCTCACTCTCGCTCTCTTTTGAAACAAAAGTACCTTGAGCCGGTCTGCGAGTGAGGGTTGAGGTGTTTGGTTTGTGTGTTATCTGTCTAGTGTGGGTGCTCCGAGATTCCGGTCCTGCATTCAGACTGAAATTTTGCCACACTTGACGGATGACTCTCTCTACCTCACGGTGGTTCAATCGGTCCTCTCGACCGAGTTCGTAAACCATCGTGTCTAGCCCTGCAAATACCGTATGCTTCTTGAATTTCATCAACAAGAACGACGAGAAGAACTCATCCGGAATTTTCCCACCATAGTCCCTCTGAATACACTCTTCCAAGTATCTATTTCTATCTACAGAAACCATCACCACCACCACCACGAGCAGCAGCACCACCAGCACCACAATCAGCACTTCCACCACAATCAGCGCCAGAACTACCACCTCCATCAACACCAAAAACCTCCACCAACACCACAAGCGGCATCAACCACACCAATAACAACACCATCACTATAATATTATTCACTATCATTACCAACAACACCAGCAGCACCTGCACCAGCACCAATCCGACACAATATTAGTAACACAATGCGATCTGATGTTATCACTAACAGGTCAATGCCGAATTTTTGCTTAATCGTACGGAAGTGAGCTCTCGTTTCCGGAAGACCGTCCTGTTTTGCCCCTCCAACCACGATGTGGTGCCTGCGCCTGCGCTGACACTGACATGGAAAACACTGACACAAATCTCCAGGTATTGGAACAATCTTCTCAGAGCAACAAGGAAAACAACTTGGACGTGACACCAAACAAGTCGATTTCCGAGTCACCGGAGCGTACTCATGAGCAGCGCGTTGGCGGGGAGTTCGAATATCCCGAAGAGAAGGCCAGGTACAGACGCTCCTCCAAAAAGGCAAAAAAAAAAAAAGCTGTTCTGCAAACACTGTGAAGTTCCGTTCAAAAGTAGGTTAGTTGGGCAGTTACATGCATACGATCGCAAGGGTGAGTTGCCTGACAAGGCTTCTGTCGACGTTATGTGTAAGGGCTGTAAGCATGGATTCGGTCATCGTCAGGGAGATCACTGGCGCGGTTGCGATGACTGCGGAGGCTCTTTTCACCGCAGATGCGCGATATATGTGGGCCCCGCTGATGCGCCTATTTTCCATTATAAGTGCTACTCCTGCATGGGCTTGCAGCAGCCTACAGCCACCCCGCGCCCCCAGTCCTGCAGAAAGGTCACTACAGGAAGAAAAGCAAACCCTGCTAATAAGCGCGACTTTGAGAAATGCACCTTTTGCTCTGAGTTAGTCGGCCTGGACGAGATGGTTGAACACATTTGCTCTTGCAAGAACTACAAGGAAAAATATTGTATGCCAGAAGACTTTCCGTTCAACGCAGACGAAAAGTTTGACACCATAAAAATGAGTCCTGACTCTAACGGTTGCTTCTATCGCGCGGTCAGCTACTTTGTCAACAGCCAGGACACCAGCGTTGAAAAATGGGATGATGTAAGAAATCAGCTGGTTGCTAAGTTCTTAGATCAAAGCTTGGAAAAGTTGAATCTCGCTATTGAGCACTGGCGCGATACTGACCAGTCCGTTTTGGTCAGGGCCCTTCAGGAAATAAATTGCATGCGCGAGGTCAGCGGAAAATCGGGAACCACTTGGGAACCTGCTCTGAACCAAACAATTTTGCCATCTTTCAAATAGATAATTTGGAACAAATTCGCCCCGAAAAAGACAGTGCAGTCGGGTCCAGACCCTGAAAGAGCGGAGATGCCGGATTTACCGATTCTGAGAATGGCTCCGTTGGTTTACAACGGATACCTGTTTTTGATTTACAACCAGTGCTTTCACAAACCAATGAACCTTCTCCCCTATAACGAAGAAATGACTCTGGATTCTTGTCTTCCGGTGGTTCGACTG
>WBZZ01002059.1:87500-165000 GCA_019918135.1 Paulinella micropora
AGGGGAGTACGAAGATTTGACGATAGGCTCTACTGACACCCCCGCAAGGCAGCTCCAAGCCTTCCAGACAGACCAATACTTTCAAAGAAAATATCCTTTGAAAATACTGGCACCGACGGGAATCGAACTGGCGACAGGTCCCAGATGGTAGACCTTAACCACTGGGCTATCGCGGTGCCACTAATAATAATAATAATAATAATAATAATAATAATGATAATAATAATAATAATAATAATAATAATAATAGTGCTTCTCTGTCAATGGCTGATGCATTTCTGCACATGCGCCTCCATCGTCTCACCCGTGAGGGGAGTACGAAGAATTGACGATAAGCTCTAATGACACCCCCGCAAGAGCAGTTCCAACACTTCCAGACGGGCCGGTATGTTCAATGAAAATACTGGTCCAGAAATAGACCGGTATGTTCAATGAAAATACTGGTGGCACCGACGGGAATCGAACTGGCGACAGGGCCCAGATGGTAGAACTTGACCACTGGGCTATCACGGTGTCCATAATAATAATAATAATAATAATAATAATAATAATAATAATAATAATAGTGCTTCTCTGTCAATGGCTGATGCAAATCTGCACATGCGCCTCCATCGTCTCACCCGTGAGGGGAGTACGAAGAATTGACGATAGGCTCTAATGGCACCCCCGCGGGCAGTTCCAACACTTCCAGACGGACCGGTATGATCAATGAAAATACTGGTGGCACCGACGGGAATCGAACTGGCGACAGGGCCCAGATGGTAGAACTTGACCACTGGGCTATCACGGTGTCCATAATAATAATAATAATAATAATAATAATAATAATAATAATAATAATAATAATAATAATAATAATAATAATAATAATAATAATAATAATAATAATAATAATAATAATAATAATAATAATAATAGTGTATCTCCTGCCAATTGCTGAGCCAAAAGGCCATGTGCATCCAGTCCTCCATTCCATAAGGAAAGTCTCCACACCAATCGGTGGAATAAAGGAAGTGACGGCATAGAACATTACTCTAGGAGCTTCATACCAATCAGCCCATGGAAAGGACCGATGGCCTATGTACTCCCTAATAATAATAATAATAATAATAATAATAATAATAATAATAATAATAATAATAATAATAATAATAATAATAATAATAATAATAATATATGTATATATACATATATATATGTATATATACTGAATGTTGTGGGAAAAATTCGCCTGGACGTTTGCACAATTAGGAATCATTGCTGAAAAAAAAATTAATATTAATGCTTACGCTGGTGACATAATGAAAAAACACAAGTCTCAAACAGGCTCAAATTGTCATGATCAGCAGTTAATATTTGCAATCATCATGATCAAGGTATATATAGCTAGCTATGCTAGTCAAGAATAGAATTCGAAGGTCTAGGCATACGGACTGTAACCCATAAAACAAAACAAACCAATGAATCAAACCAAACAAACCAAACAAACCAAACAAACCAAACAAACCAAACAAACCAAACAAACCAAACCAAACCAAACCAAACCAAACCAAACCAAACCAAACCAAACAAACCAAACAAACCAAACAAACAAAGCTAAACAAAGCTAAACAAATTTAAACACACAAAACAACAAAACAAACCAAACAAACTAAACAAACAAACAAACAAAACAAACAAAACAAACAAAACAAACAAAACAAACAAAACAAACAAAACAAACAAAACAAACAAAACAAACAAAACAAACAAAACAAACAAAACAAACAAAACAAACAAAACAAACAAAACAAACAAAACAAACAAAACAAACAAAACAAACAAAACAAACAAAACAAACAAAACAAACAAAACAAACTAAACAAACAAAACAAACAAAACAAACAAAACAAACAAAACAAACAATTTAAAATAAACTGGTCAGAACACCAAGACAAGTCTCAAGGGGGCTCAAATTTTCAATGTTTTCAAAATTCGTGTCAGCTATCATCAAGAAAGCAGACGGATCCTGAACATACAGGAACGAAAGATTAATATTCGTTGTTTACTGCTACCGCAGAGTGAAACATGAAAAAGGCACCACATCGTGGTGTCTTTATCAATATTCATTGCTTACTGCAACCGCAGAGTGAAACATGAAAAAAGCACCACATCGTGGTATCTTTATCAATGTCTGAAGTTTGGTGTCATTCAACGAGTCAATCTCGATGTCAAAAACACTAAGCAACACCAGGCAAATCACCAGGAAAAAAATCCTTTTGCCAAATGCCGAAATTTCTTGTCGACAAATATCAAAACTTCAAGCGAAACTTCAGCAATCTCCAGCAGACCGAGCACTTTCTTGTCGAAAAATATTAAAACTCCGACGCCTGGGTGATCCCTGGTGCAAACCTTCTGGTGATCTCATACGCTATTGACAACAGAGCCGTGTCCTTTAAATCAATGCGCAACGTATCAGAGCTGCAAATATATGGGGGAGTTTTTCTCATGCAGGAATCTGTATGACAACGAATTCAGGCCCAGGGTCTCTCTCCTTTTCTTTCCTTCTCTCTGTCTAATCACTTGTTTAACGTCTGAGTATTAGCTATTATGCTGCTTCAAATTTAAAATGACCAGCTGATCTCCTCTCTCTCTCTAGCTCAACATCACAAACCACCAAATGTCAAGCAAGCACCACCAACTACAACCGAAACAGATCTTCCTCTTGCTTTCTTTCAATAGCAGTCAAGCTCTTCTCTGGACTGTCAGCCTGGCATCTAGAGCGGCCAGGATGTATCAAAAATGATTGCTTTGCTGGTTTTATTGTTGGTCATGGTGGTGGTGGTGTCTCTCTCTCTCTCTCTCTCCCTCTCCCTCTCTCTCTCTCTCTCTCACTCTCGCCGATATCTTCTCCTGCAGGTTCTTGCAATGAAGTCTGGACCCATGAAAAGCAAATTTTGGGGAAAACAAGGAAAGCTTCCTTATGGCCTCCTTGCCCATAACATGCATTTTGCTTGGTTCTTGGAACATGTAAGATCTCTGGAAACCTCTGTTGTTGAACGATGCCTTCAATCCGACACGGGAGGCTGCTTTCGCAACAATGCGACAACACGATGTTCAATGGAGCCAAGTCTATGGTACTTGACCTCGGTTGCTTTGTCCGTTGCATCAGCACCCACGTATTTGTTTGTTTGTGATACAGCCTCGATTTGCAAAATGACGATCGCTGAATTCGAATGCAACGACTCGGAAAGCAAAAAAAACAAACTAATGGTTTGTCATTGTATTCAAATCAAGCAAATAATAAATAATGTTATAATACATATGTATTACATATATAACAAAATGCGTGACGACGGTGTTTGCTATGTTTTTCAGCAAATGTTGACGCAGCAACGGAAGCGTGTTGATCCATCTGCAAAACCCAGGGACGTTTGGTGGGCCAATAACGATTATGAACTGGCAAATTTGACTTGGTTTGGTCGGCACCTCGACCTTTGGCATTGCGTTTTTCGAAAGATACATAACCTCACACGTCTCTTTTTGTCGGTATGCTTGTGCAGGCTTAAAATTGTGCCCGGTCTGCTTCCTCTATATCCACGGTATTGCTGCATCCACCACAGCTAGAACATGGGTCCAGGCAGCGTTGAGAGGCGAGGATGGAAGTAGAAAGGCAGCTTCGAGACGTCCATCCCAAAAAAGGAGCAATACTATGGTAGAAAATAACATTGAACTGTCGTGACATCTACAGAATGAACGTGCATTACATTACGTACACTAATATGTAGGAATTCCTGGACCATATTCTAGCCACCATGACAGAGATCGGCCCCACGGATGGCTATAAGAAAGTCTTGGGCGCGACCAAGGACGAGTACCTCAAAACCATGGAAATATTCTTCCGGACGCTCTCGTTGCAGGTTGGGTATAAAGTAGGAGGTTTGAAGAGATCTTCATTTTACAGTCTATGGCACGACAAGTACTCTGACTTCATTGTGTCGTCTTCTTCATTGCACGGTTTCCAGCTGACACAACAACACCTCACAAACAAAAAAGAATATGTTCAAACAACACAAAAGCTAACTGAGGACCATCACTACGTATACCAGCATCACCAGCATTACCCCTTGCAACGACAACAGCGCAACCACCAGCACCACCATCACTATCACCAGCATTGACAACATTATGACCACCTTCGCCATAAATAGCAGCAGCAGCAACAGCGCCACTAAAACCAGCACCATCAGTCAGCGCTACGCTTGCAGCACCACGAGCGCCACCACCAGCACAGCCACAGACAATGATCGAAGTATCATTTCTTTGTCTTATCATTTTTTGCAGATTTCACCACGACTCAGTCTGTTTGCACAATGCTTGCAGGAAAAGGTTGTCCTGTCGAGGATGAAATAGTTGGCATGATCGTAGCCGCACAGGAAAAGAACGACGAAGTGGAAGCTAAAAAAATTATCCGGGAATGGAAGCTAAGCTAGCAGAACTCACCATTCTTGGATGTTGTCTTGTTTTATAATCTTTGCAGGACCATTGGTAATTAATCAGGACCAGCAAATTGTATTTTTACCGTAAGTGTCTTTTACTTTTTCATCTCCCATTACCCTGTTACTGTTGATGGCCGAATACTATGGCGTTGCAGTTAAATGCGTCCTGGCGCAAGAGAAGTTTGGAGTCATCAGCCTCAACATTGACGGCATAGACAAGGCCAAAACCACAGTTCCTAACATCGGAAAGTCCTCTGGCGCAGGTCTGGTGTGGAAAGTGACTGGGGTCCGTTTGCACAGCAGTGTTTGCAAGGACAGATTGTTTTATTCATCGATGTTTGCTGGGGACACCAATCTGAACCTGGAATTTCTATGCCGGGCTCTCAACGATCAACTAATAGAAAACAGGAAAAAGATCGATCATCAGCTGAAGAAAAGTCCACACGGCAAACGATTTACAATTTGCTGGTCCTGATCTCGATGAACGTCGGCATGAAGGCAGCAAGGACGATTTCCTACCTGAGGTAAAGGCGTTTCAACACGCGTTTCTACAAATGGACAACACCTGCAAGGACAACAAGAACTGGATCTTGATGAGCTCGCTGTGTGCCATGGTGTGGTTTGAGGTTGGTAGATTGGAAACGTTTGAGGTCGGTTTTATGCAGGTCCGCTCATGAAACAGCATTATTGTCCAGCACCAAGATAATCTAATGCAACAACACGTGTATAGCACCATCGTCACCACGATCACCGTCATCATCACCGCACACAGCAACAGCATCAATATCAGCGGAAACACCACCATCACCACAGGCAGCACCACCGTGAGCACCAGCAGGCACCCATGACCAGAACCATCATCCACCACCATCAGCACCACCACTAGCACCAACACCAGCGCCAACACCACCAGCAGCACAACCAGCACCACAATCAGCACCAGCACTACCAGAACCAAAATCAAATCGATCCCGTACCAATATAAATGATGCAATAATTCTCACCAGCACCGCCACAAAGGTTAACAATTATCATTTACCAATTCATTGATTCACTCGCATTCAGCTATCGACCATCGTCAGCCACAACATGCTATCATGGTAATCGCAGGCTACCACGCAATTGCAAGGAATCAGTCAAAAGTATCAACACCACAACAGGCAGCAGCATCAGTTCTAATTTTAATTTACCGTGACTGTCATTTTTAGGTCGCCCATACCCACTTGGACGTTGATCAGCTGTTTGCGCAACTGGCTTCGATTCTGGGAAGGAAGAAAGCGCAGTGTCTGCGTGACCTCGTAGACGCAGGCCTGAGCATCAAGGCTAAAGTCGAAATTGTGGACTATGTGCTCAAATATAAAAGCTGGCTGGGGAACCTGCGCAGCAAGGTGAGCGGCAAAATGGTCAAACGATGGTATTATCCTTTGTTGAAGAAATGCGTTCACCGGCACGATGGCCCTGGAGTGTACGCCTGGTATAAAAACACCTGCCAGGATCCCAAATGGCTACCACGCGGAGGAGTCAAGCTTTTTTCTGCTCCTATGCACGCTTTGGAGTATCCTAAGCTCGTGACACCTCGACAACCGGATCTAACACAACTCAGGAGTATTGTTGAGACACATCGCCAGCTCCTAGGTGCGAGCGAAACCGCCAAAGCTGCAATGAAGGCGTTTGTCACCAGCCGCACAGCTGTCGGAGCAAACAGGTCGAATTTATTTTTGGAGACGGGCAGATTATCCCAATAAGAAGCGTGAGTACGCCTATAAACGTGTTAGCATTAGCACAACTGATTGTCGGGTCGCTCAATCTAACAACACACAAAATGATTATGCTACATATGACTGTCATCTGAACAGCATATTTAATTAATCTTGCATCTGTCCTTTCTTTAAAGCAACAACATCGCCACTCATCGTTAATTTCATGGTCTAATTTTTTTTGTTCATTTTTTAACTCTGACGAAATACAGCGAGACTTTAATTCTGGAGTTAGTTCGCCATCCATATCCATAATAGGCGGTGGTCTATGAAGTCTAGTTGTATTATTTGACATTATCAAGAACGGCCACTCTGATTTCTGCTAATTGATTTGCTTGGTCTTGTAGTATATTAAGTAAAAGTTTATTTTCTTTTTCTAAATTAACTACCTTTTCTGATAATTGTTGAACAGCCTTAATTAACGGGGCGATAAACTCGGAATAACCTATACCATAACCGACATCACCACTATCAATACATTTAAACATCTTCTGGATTAACACTCACACCTTTCAATTCGCATTCTTTTCTTTGCTTTGGACACGGAACCATAATTGTTTCTTTTATAAAACCGCCAAAATCTAGCATATTCATTTCTGTTAGTATGCCCTCTAATTCTTGTGCTATTAAGCCAGTCCTACATTTTTTTATCATCAATCATACGATAGCAGACTGGATTTAACTTATTAATAAAATCTAAGCCTAAGCATTCCTTTATATCTTCTTTTTTTCTCCTGTCTGAATATTGAATTGGATTAGACAATACCCATAATTGTCCATCGCTTGCTTTCAAAGACATTAAAACAGCATTACGATTTTCCCATATAAAACCTTCCGTTGTGTTCGTGCCACATCTAAATCTTAAAGCATAACTTGTTATACCACCTCCAACGCCACCTGCTAGTGCTGTTCCTCCACTTAATGATTTACTCGCACCAGATTGAGACATATAAATTCCCCAGTCTGTATTTGCTGTCTCCCACATAAATATTCCTCTCGCATTCGTCCCGTCTGTTCCTCCTTGTATTCCTATCTTTGCTCCACTAGTTAATGTTGTGGTCGTTAGCACTCCCGTGTATGTAATACCCGCATTCGCAGTTAGTAAGCCACTTGTTGTTAATGTGGTTGATGATATACCCGCATTTGCCGTTATTAATCCACTTGCGGTTGCCGTTGTTGTTGATATACCCGCATTGTCCCTGATTTTTGTTCTCGGTATGAGGACAAGAGTGGACAGAAGGATAAGGCCGTTGATGATTTACAGCGACGTAATACGGTCAAGGAGGTGCGAATGGCACAGTTTGAATTTCGAACGCCGGGGGCGGTGTTCGCAATCATGGGTCATGATGTGGATCTACATGATTGGGAGGAACAGGGAGCGGAAGACACCAAGTTGCCATCGGGGCTTTGGTATCATCCGTTCACGCATAATAACAATCAACGTGACACGCGCAGCGAGGAAGTGTCTGCGTTGGAAGCAGTCGAGGTAGCGGCACGAGACAAATGTGCATGCTGTTACTCGCCGATCGCGAGAGAGGCGTGTGAGGATATCCTATGGGCGGAAGCAAGGACCGCGGATAGGAAAGAGGGGGAGGATGTTATGGAAGGAAGGCAGGGTGCCTTTAACGCGGTCTTGTTACCGAAGGGCCCGATGTGCCTTAACTTGGAGGATGAAGGAAAAGTTAAGGAGGAACATCTTTTTCAGTTACCGGAGGCACATCCGGAAAAGGTTCGATTCCAGTTGGAAACTGACACGGCAGTCAGACTGGCGTCGGTGGAAACTTTTCGGACTTTCACAAAGGAAAGTACGGAGTATAAGGAGTTGAGAGAACATCTGCTCAATCCACAGGCAAGGCCCGAGGACATTGACATAAGGAAACTCAAGCGGTGCTTGGTACTAAAGGATGGACTCCTTTGGTATATGGGAAAAGATGGCGTATATACCAATGAGGAGGATCGATGGTTGTTATGGGTTCCGCAGGAACTCAGAGCGTCTTTGTTAATTGCGGGTGGAAAGGATGACGTGGTCGTTAAGGAGACGTTTTTGGTGGAATAACCTGGGAGAACGGGTTAAGGAGTTTGTGAAGGGTTGTCCTCATTGTCAGATGGCCAAGTTGCCATATAGGCCGAAGATGGGGCTTAAGGGTGAATATGATATCACTCTGGATATTTTCGATACCTTGCATATCGATCATGTGGGTCCTTTTCCAGAGGCGGGAACGGAAAAATTCAAATATCTCTTAACGGTCATTGATCGAACTTCCAATTATGTCATTACTGTCCCTGTTACGGATGTGACAGCGGAAGTGACAGCGGCGGCGCTGATTGATCAGGTATTCGGCCGTATTGGGATACCGAGAAGGATTATTTCGGATAGAGGAACGAGTTTCGCGAATGAGGTTTCGCAAAGGATTGCCAAGTTCTTTGGGTTCGATTGGCAGTATGTGACTGCTTTTAACCCAATGGCGAATGGTAAGATTGAACGCGTTCACAGGACGTTGAAAGTTGAAGACTTATTGTAAGAACAGCCAGCTTAACTGGGTATATGTGGTACCTATGTTCACGTTTGCTGTCAACAATTTAGCTTCGGCGTCGTTAGGCGGACACGCGCGGGGTGTCAGTCCGCATCAGGTGGTCTATGGACGGGCGTTAAACACGCCGACGGAACTGTTGTTTCCGCCTGATAAGTGGGAACCGTGTGAACTGTTAGGAGTTCGCTTACGAGCGATCGCGGAAGCACGGAGTGCGATTGAGAAGTGTCGGGAGACGCTGAGAGAGATTCAGCGGGAACAGGAAATGGGCAAGTACTCTCATGTGGAGTACAAGGAAGGTGATACAGTGTTGCTGTATGTACCGACGGTACCGAAAGGGGTATCGATTAAGTTTTACAATAAGTGGCATGGGCCATTTAAGATAGTATGTCAGACGGGTGCGTACAATTACAAGATTGCACCTACGGGGGCACGTGGAAGGGAACAGATTGTTCATGTTCGTCGGTTGGCGAAGTTCAGTCCTTATTTGCTGGAGGACGAGAATGAGGAACAAGCGCTGAGGCGTATTGCACCAGCGTTTAGACAGCCGCCAGCATTGCTTACGCGCAAGGAGCGTGAGGAGGCGTTGCGAAAGCAACAGAAGGAAGAAAAGGCTGAGGCCAGGAATGCTGGACAACAGGATCGTTCGGCTTCGGACGTCAAGGTAGACGTCAAAGATGGGAGGGAAATTCCGAAGTCATCGGAAATGTCGGATCGGAAAGGCACGGTATGGAAGAAACCGTGGATAGCCGGTAAGGAAGTGGCTAAGATCGACTGGCAGGTTGATAAGTTCTATCTATGTCGACCGCACGAGGATACGGTCATGGATAAGGACTTTGATTATTTCTTTTTAATGCAGGTTACGTATGTACAGCCTAGAACGCGGGTACGGGCTGCGTTGGGACTTGCTCCGACAATGCACTTTTGGAGGAGCAAGAGTGTTATTGATATGACGCGGGAAAGAATCTTTGCGCCAGTATTTCGAGACTGCAAAGATTTGGAGCAGTGGGATGCGTCCATCGAGAAGGACGATGAGGATTTTACACCATGGACGGTGCAAATGATGCCAAGGGTGGTGTTGGATATGCCGTTCGAGTTAACAGAGGAAAGGAGGATTCCGCTTCGTATTTGGGACGAAGTCCAAAGTGCGGGCATATCATTTTTGTTGATAGGTGCACCAAGATGTGAGAAAGAAGTGGCGGCGAAGAAGAGAAGGGCTAAAGAGACGCAGTCGGAAGCAGTAGAGCACAGGGGTCGAGGACGACCTCGGAAACAAGTCAAAACGTGAAGCTACGAAGTCTGATGTCGCTTACGGATCATTGGCTACTTTGATTTTTCTACGGGAAAGGGGAGATCAAGACGGGGCATTTCTTTTAATGCCTGAGGTGAAAGAGCTAGGCTCGGGGGCACGAGTTCTCATGGGAGACTCGCACTGGACGTGGACCAATTATTTTTACTTATTCGACAGCCGGGATGCTTCATGTCATGTATCGGTCGGTCGAGGGCGCCTTCGAATGAGGAGTCAGTCTTCGGCGTGGGGGTCGACCGCTTACATCGGCTTCCCCCAAGGGGGCAAAGGGATTGTCGGCCGGCCCGTACATTACATAGTGGCATCAAGTGTTGTCCGGCTTGTCGTTACTTGACTCTTATGCTTGGTCTGCCCCTCTACAGTTGAGGTACGACTAAGTGTCAGAGTAGCTGTTCCGGTTACAATGTATATGGACAAGTCTATTCAAGTATTAAATACAAGCACCAAAAAATATGGAAACACTCTTATGTTTTACAAAAACAAACCTATGTTTTACGAAAACACTCCTTTGTTTTGACAAAAATACAGAAAACAAAGCACACTAAGGCTTATTTAGACAAAATAACGACAATTTCATATTTTTATTCTAAAAAATATATATTAAATTTCATTTATATATGAAATTGTCGTTATTTTGTCTAAATAAGCCTTAGTGTGCTTTGTTTTCTGTATTTTTGTCAAAACAAAGGCGTGTTTTCGTAAAACATAGGTTTGTTTTTGTAAAACATAAGAGTGTTTCCATGTTTTTTAGTGCTTGTATTTAATACTTGAATAGACTTGTCCATATACATAAATGATCATCAAACACAGCAAATGGGGGCGATAGCCACACGACTAAGGGAGAAAAAAAGAGTTTTACTTTTTGCTTTTCTCCTTGGACGATCGGCAAAAAAAATCCTTTTTGACCAAAATTGGTGTATCCGCTACAGGGCTAACGATATTATTTTCACCAACGCGATTAAAAAGGGATCGGCTTTCTGTTTTCGTTAAAATAACCAGTCCATCTATCCATATTCTTGTCTGCTTTTTCGCGATATTTTTTTTCATATTGTTCTTTAAGTTTCCTTCGTTGCTCGTTGTATTTCTTCATGTATTCTTTTTGCTTTTTCTGTTTTTCAGTAAGTGGGTTTTTAGTTATATTTCCTTTCCTTTCATGATATGCTTTATTGTATTCCTTTATCTTGTCCTTATTTTCTTGGCGATATTGCTTCCTTTTCTGCTGTAATTCTTCTTTCTTCTTTTCTTAATATATTTTTTGATATTCCCTTATCTTGTCTTTATTCTTCTCATAATATTCTTTTTGCTTTTTCTGTTTTTCAGTAAGTGGGTTTTTAGTTATATTTCTTTTCCTTTCATGATATGCTTTATTGTATTCCTTTATCTTGTCCTTATTTTCTTGGCGATATTGCTTCTTCCTTTGTGTTATTCTTTCTTTATTCTGTTGATAATATTCCCTTTGGTATTTTTGCATTCTTAAAAATGCGAAACTATCTCCATATTTTTGTGAGATATACTTCTGTCGGTTTGCGTATTGTTCGGATGCGGTTGGCATTATTGCTTTATAGTAATATTGACCCTTATATTTAATATATATTGACCCTTACGATATCATTTTGTTATGTGAGTGATATATAAGAGCAGGGGAATGAAAATAATCTTATTTATATGTGTCCAACCCCAAGGTTGGCCGTGTCCGACCCGCCCCTTACGAGGTTGGACACTTTTTCGGTATTAAATTTCGGTATTTATTATATTATTCTTCTTTCTATTAACTAAATTTAAACTTGTCCAACCTGTCCAACCTTTTATTAAGAAATAGTAAATTTTCCGAGGTGTGGGGGTACTCTATACTATACACCTTAAAAAATTCCGCCCGCGGGTTCGTTGGACTCGGACTCGGACACCGATTATTAATACAAACAAAAATATTCTCTCTCACACTGCTACTATTGACAACAACTGGCCAAGTGGTTTTTAACAACATTTAGGGACATATCAGGGGTTTATGACGATTTATTATTTAAAATAATTAAAATAATATAATTATATATAAAGGACATAATGCAGAGGATACCTCAATTCACTAAGGAAGAAGTGGTTCAACGGAGAAGGGAACGAGCAAAAGCATTTTTGAAGGCTAATCCTGATAAGAACAGGGCGAACGCGAAGGCATACTATTATAAGAACTAAGAGAGGATAAAATTATTACGGAAGGACAAATATGAAAAACAAAAAGCGGAATTAATTGAATTAAGGACTTTTCGTAATAACATGTTAAATAATATATAATTTATTTTATATATTCCTGTAAAAAAATATATACACTATTATATAAACCATGGACACCTCTCGCCGCCGATCGTATTGGACATACGACGACCTAAGACTTCAGTTGGATTATGTAAGTGGAAATTATTTCCTAAATCTAGTCAATGCAGTTTCATTTATGTCCCCCGATGGAAAGTGGAACACGAACGACTGGAAACTTGTGGAAAGTATAGAAAACGGGGCGGAACAATATTGTTGTTGCTCACACGAGATTACAAAGAATTACATTATAAAAAATGTAAAAAACGGAAACGAAATGGTGCTGGGATCTGAATGTATCAAGCGGTTTAAGAATGATAAAATGAACGAAGACATGTCATTGCTTATTCGCACTCTTGACAATCCGAACATTAAATTTTGTTGTTATTGTAATAGCAATAGGGCAATTCCAAAAAAGATAGTAGAAAAATATCCGAACAGGGACAAATATTACCATAAGACATGCCTTATAAAGAAATTAAAGTATTGCGAACTTTGCGGACAATTCAAAGGATTTATTAAATGTGGATGCTTGAATAAGTAAAAAAAATAACTTCTTTTTTTTTGTATAAAGATATATAAAAAATTATATATATTAAGGATAGCGATATATATGGATATACGGATATATAGAATAATTAATTTATTTTTATAAAAAGATCCGAGCGACTATATAAGATGACCGCACCGACACTGACCAATGAGCAATGGTATTGGAAACAAGAAGAAGCACTGAGAGATAAACCGCAGGACGCGGTCCTTATCAAGTGGGGGAACAAGCAATTCACCACTGTGCCATTTCAATAGGATTTCGTGGCATTGATTGAAAAAACGCCAGAGGAACAAAGACAATACTATGAAGTATTAATGGAAAACAAACCCCAACGAATGTTTGCCGACATTGATGGCGATGAATTATCAATCTCACGAGAAAAAATGTATGAGCGATGGAACACGCTTATGGAAAATGTATTTGCTAATGTAGGCTTGAAGTATAACCCTAAAAAAGCAAGATACTTGGATGCGAGTAAGAATGGTAAAATGTCGTGCCATTTTTCTTACGATAATGGCTTGGTGTTTGAAAACTGCGAAACACAAAAAGAGTTTTGGAAATATGCGGAAGTGGTAATTGAAAAAGATTCCGACCTCTGTTTCACATTTGAACGAGCCGACAAGAATATTGAATTGCGAACCATACTTGATATTTCTGTTTATAACAAAAACAGGGCTCACTATCTATTCTCATAAAGATGGTAGCGACCGCGTTTTGCTTCCGTATTCATACACGCCAAAAACAAACACTTTGAAACTGCTACAAGATGTAGAAATAGACGATTACTTGATTATGCGACCCGATGACGATACATTTTACAATATTAAAATTCCCGAATATACAACTTTGAAACGATATCAACATATCACATTGGAAGAAATATACGAAATCATACTCAGCAAAATATCAAATGTGGAAATTGTTGAAAAAAAAGCAGAGAATGTTTATTTTAAAAACCATAGGGACACGGATATGTATCATAAACGGAGAAGAAAATAACAGCGACAATTGCTATGTAGTATGGAGAAGAGACGGGTTGTATTTCTACTGCCATGATAGTAATTGCGAGGGCAAAGGTATAAAAATTTACGAACTATCTCCCCGTCGTCCGTAATATCAACACGATTGAAGATTTACGACGACTTGCCGACGAATGTAATAATTTGGAAAAATTCACAGAGTTGATAGATACTGGTTTGGCTTGGATGAATAAATCATACACTTTTGCCAACTTAGCAAAGCCGACCATAATTGAAGAATATGTTTATTCCAAAGGTAAGCAGGTGTTCCGCTACAAGACGGAATCAGCGATGGAATCATTCTTCAAAAACAAGAGAGTAAAGACTAATTTATCAAAGGAGGATTGGATAGCACTAGGCAAAAACTCCGCCACATTGAATGTTATTGATTTGTATAAAATGTGGAACACACACCCGAAAAGACGCGAAGTGAATGATGTAATCTTTGATCCTAAGGCATACTTTGATAACGACAAACAAGGGTTTTATAACTTGTTTAAGGGCTTTAAAATTCCAGCGGACACATTAGAAGATGTGAAATCATTCACGGGGGAAGAAGAAAAAAATGAAGCATTCTTTCAACATATCCTAAACCGATGGTGTGGAGGAAGACAAGACATATATAAAAAGGTGCTTGACATGTTTGCGAGCATTTACCAAAAGCCGTGGCAAAAACTACACTTGTCATTAGTTTTAACGAGCACTGAACGAGCAGGAAAGGGTATTATTCTTGAAGTATTCAAAGACATAATAGGTGCCGATTATTACTTCCAGCCGTCCGATGTTAAAGAAATATTAGGTGATTTCAATGCCCGACTAGCAAAAGCAATTGTAGTATTTATGGACGAAATGGTCTGGGGAGGTGATAAAGAACGAGCTGGGACAATTAAGAAACTTGTATCAGAAAACACACTTACTCTTAAACAAAATATTTACCAAATCTAACACTAGAAAATATGTTATTCTTGGTCCTTGCTTCAAACGAAGAATGGGTAGTGCCAGCAGGCACCACAGAGCAACGATGGCTAGTTCTTGAAGTTTCTGACGAATTAGCACTTATGAAAACAGACGAGAAAAGAAAAGTGATTACAGATATTAGATCTATTGACAGGCAACGACTGGCGAAGTTTCTTCTTGAAAGAGACCTCAGCGATTTTAACGACCGCGAAACAATTATTACAAAGGGACTACGAGAACAAAAAGTGAAATCCCTTTCAAAGTTGAGAAAGTGGTTGTTGGATTGCTTAAACTTGGGATATATTACAAACCAATTTCCAGAAATTCATTTTGGCAAGGAAGTTTCAAAAGAAACATTGTATGATGTGCATAAAGCAAATGTAAATGATCCACACACTTCACGGGTAAGTTTCTGGACTAGCCTTAGAAAACTAATGCCAAATATGGTAGAAAAGAAGAAAATGATGGAAGCAGGCGCGAGAGTTAGATATGTAGATTTACCAACATTAGAAGAATGCAAAAATCAATGGAAGGTTATTTATGGTGATAATGAATGGGCTTTTGACGACGACAATGATGATGAAGAATAAATAATATAAAACGGATTTTTTTTGTTGTGCTTATATATAACATGTCATCAACTAAAAAAGATTATCTGAGCCAAATAGAAAAATGGACTCATTTAAGTAGCGACATAAAACTACCAACAAGCAAATCACTTAAACCTGATATCGTCGCATTTTACGAAAAATACCGACCCGAACAAAATCAACAGAGTGATAATGTTGAAGTTGTATTGCCTTCTTCCGATACGATGAAAAAATTCTTTGATGACGAACTAGAAACAACAGAAGAATTTACACCTTTTAAAGAAAGTGATTTGAAGGAGACTGGTATCACCGAAATCAAAACGAATGTGGGAGAAGAACTGGCGAAAAAAGAATTATTAGTTCTAGAAGCATCCACACCGCCAAATGAGAAGAAAACACCGATTAAAGCAAAGCGAAATCCGCCCAGAGCGGGTATAGTTGCTATGAAATAATAACGGCACATTTGAAAGTATCAAAAGACCCGTTTAACTTCTTATATATGCAAGTGGAAGACCGCACCATAATGCAGGATGATATGAAGAAATGGCACGAGAGTAGATATGCTCACATACCACCAGACCAACGCCCTATTCTTAAATATGGTAAGTTAGATTATAAGACGTTTTTCCGCGATGTCTTATCTCAACACGAGGGCAAGCTCACGACACTAAAAGATATGTATGACAGGTTTCATGTGTAAGCGGCGGTTAGTGCTATGTCTCTCATCACATCAATATTAAAATATGATGGTTTAAAAGATACATAATCCGCGGATGCCGTTTTATAATATACTTCCAATGTTATTGGAGCATCTGTCGCATATGTTAATAAAACATCATTAGTCGTATTTCCAGAAATTCGTATTGTTGTATTATTAGTGGTGTCCGCGGGATTTGGACAAGTCATTAACCATATCATTTTCATTTGGACTCCATATCTTTGAATTAGCCATATACAATCAAAAGACTTATACTCAATGGCGGTTGTATAATTTAGCACTTCGCTGTAAAAGTCATCAACATTTGTTCCGTCCGTTTTATGAAACCAGAACTGAAAAGTTCCTATTCCAGACGGGGCGGGCAAATTTAACTTCGGACCCGCGAAAAGATACTTTAATAAAATAACCATATCCCAGATTTGATATTGTTTTGCTACCATAACAGCCCGTGCAAAGAGTAGTGAATGTGGAACTTTCCATCCACGATCTAAGATCAAGACCAACATAAGCATTTTGAATGTTTCTTGTTAATGTCGGGGTTGCAGTGACGGCAATAGTTTTAGTATCTATTGACTGCTGTTCTTGCGATCGGCCGAATATATTCATATTTTTTTTTAACTATATATTCTACGATATAAAATAATTCTATTAAATCATGAACCATTTGGGCAATCCATGGACATATCATTTTTATGGCTCTGTCATAGTGGATGAGAATTTAGAAATTGATGGAGTATTATATGGAGATCATATTGAAGCAAACTCAATACAAGCAAGGACTGACGACATAACAATATCATCGCGAAATAATAACTCCTCTTTGTTGATATCTGATACTGGTTATGTGTCAATCAATAACGAATACGATTTACCGATAGCGGACGGCAAAGCAAATCAAGTATTAAAAACGGACGGGTTGGGTAATACTTCATTTGCTACATTAAATTCAAGTTATATAAGCGATTTTGAACTGGATAAATTAACGGATGTAGTCATTACAGCACCAATAGCTATGAATAGTTATCTAACATATAATTCAATAAACTGGGTAAATAAAACATTTTCGATAAATGTTGATGAATATTATGTTGGTATGGGCGGTAATTTGAATATAACAGGTGTAAATTTATTAAATACAAAAGATGTTGATACTTGGATATCTGAGCACGAAGATAATAATGATAAAGTGTCAGCAGACGGCTCAATTAATACACACAGCGATGTTTTAATTACAGGCACACCCGCCAATAACCAACTGCTCATTTATAGCACAGGGCAATGGAGAAACACAAACTCACCTTTTCTTAGATTGGATGGTCTCGCTATGATGTTTGGAGATTTAAATATGGGAGGTTTTAACATAACAAATGTCGGTAATGTTGATGGTATCGATGTTTCCACCCTTGACACTTCTGTGGTTAAATTAACAGGAGACCAAACCATAGCAGGGAACAAAATATTTACTACTTATTTGGGTATAAAAGATTCAAATCCATTAAATACAGGGAAGTTATTCTTCAATTACAACAATAATACGGGTTCTATTTATTCATCGGAGGTAGGTGGAGCAACGGGATATCCACTATCTATTGTCGGTTCGTCCATAACCCTCGCTTCTACCACGGGGAGTGGAATAACATTGACGGGCAATGTTTTAAATTTTAACAGCACAACAGCAATCAGCGGACTTCCAGCACCATTCTATAACGGCGATGCTTCAACAAAAGCATATACTCAACGGCTATGACGGGCAGTTTAAATATGGGCGGTTTTGCGATTACGAATGTAGGCAATGTTGATGGTGTTGATGTTTCTACTCTTGACACTTCTGTCGTTAAACTAACAGGAGACCAAACCATAGCAGGGAATAAAAAATTTACATCAACTTTAGAAGTAAGTGGTTCGTCCAATCCTACTACTTTTGATGGTATTGGCATAGCCTTTGATACAAAAATAGGAATGATTGCAGCACAAAAAACAGCAACAGCGACTTGGTATCCGATACAAATAACTGGTTCGTATGTAGAGTTATATTCAGGCAATACTTTAATTATAACCGCAACTGGAACAACATTAAGTTTGAATAACAACAAAATAACAAACTTAGCCACACCATCAGCAACAACGGACGGAGCAAACAAAAGTTATGTGGATACATTAGACGGGCAAAATGTGAAACTAACAGGAAACCAAACCATAGCAGGAATTAAGACATATAGCAGTGGCGTTGAAATAACTGGAAATTCAATCAATTCAACAACAAAAGGCACATTCATCGTTTTCAATTCTACCAGTAATATCGGGTCAATTGCTAGTTTGGATATGAAAACTGCAACATATTACAACTTTGAAATTTCTGCGAAAAAAATAAGTTTTATTATTGACGGGACGATTGTTTCGTGGTTTAATGCTACTTGCTTAGATTGTAATAGTAGTCGGATTGTTAATCTAGGAGCACCACAAAATGCGAATGAAGCGGTAAATAGGCAATATCTGGATGACAATTGTGTGAAACTAACAACAGACCAAACCATAACAGGAAGTAAAACATTTAATGGGGCGAGCACTGTGATAAAATATCTAACTTTAACAAACAATGCCGATTTTAATAATCAAACTATCATTAATGGTGGAAATATAACATATAATGGGGCGAGGATATTAAACCAAAATGGAGGGGACATATTCTTTTCACAGACATCAGGAGATTATCAATATTTCTTATTTACTCTAAATACTGCTACAAGCGGAACCGCGAACCAACGAGGTTATGTATTTACGAATGTAGCATTTGATGCAAAAGGAGCAGGACTTTATATTTCAAAACTTTTGGATAATAAAAGTGCTTCGTCTGACATTGTCCGTTTTAACAATGCTGGCGGTATGCGATTTTATGGTGCCTTAGATATGAATTCAAACAACATAACAAATGGTGGAACAATAACAGGAACTACATTAACGGCAACTGCTGGCATGACTACAACAACATTAACAACAAGCGACAAAATAACAACAGCATCAGGTATGCCAATAATCATAGGCAATACAACAAAAGGAGTAGGAGCAACAGGCGGATTAGAAATATATGGAACTGCGAGCGATCCCGCGGGGCCACATATACAGGCAATAACGACAGCGGATGGGCATCCAGTTTTTCAAATGTGGAATTATGCTCATAATGATATTAATTTAGGTTTTGATGCTTATGTGTCTGGAGGGATATGGAAATCATCTTCTGCTACATCTAACTTTGTAATACAAAAAGGAACTAACCTTACTTTCTATTATAAATCAGGAGTAGCGGTGGGGAATACTGTATCGTTTAATGTCGCAATGAACATCAGTAGCACAACGGGCTTATTAACAGCAAATGCGGGTATATCAACAACAACATTAACAGCAAGTGGATTAATAACGGCAAACATTCCTTTTGCCCTTGATGTAATGAATGGTGAAGTCATACTCCGCCAATTCCAACTGCCACCTGGCCAACCTACCTGTATGATCTCCAGACATGAGCCATAGCAGGTTATGATGGTCCGTTCTAACCAAAATGTTAGGAGTACCCCACAGGTATTCCCGCAACCTCTGGAAAGCCCACACTATGGCGAGTGCTTCCCGCTGCCCTGTGCAGTATTCCTTTTCCGCCGGTATCAGCTGCCGGCTGATGAACATAACGGGCCGCAACTGCCCAATGGACTTGTCCATCTGTTGAAGCACCGCTCCTACCGCGTACGAAGACGCGTCAGTGTCGAGCACGAACTGTTCCTTCCAGTCAGGTAACATAAGAACTCGACCTCCCTGCCTTGGGTCTTTAGCGATCTCATCCTTGAGCTCCGCTATCACTCTCGTGACTTCCTCCGGCCATGGGTCGTCCCCGACCCCTTGCTTCAGGAATTTCCTGACCACCGCTACTCTTTCCGCAAACCCCGGAATGAATTCACCATAATACTGAGCCAGCGATATAAAGGAATGTAAGTCCGTCCGAGTCTTTGGCATCGGCATAGACGCTACATAGTTCCTCTTTTCATATGCAATCGCACACCGACCCTCTGAGATCTCATATCCCAGGTACTGTATCTTTCTTTGTGCGAAGTCACATTTCTGTGCATTCAAGCGCAATCCAAACGCGCTTATACGTCGCAAGACGTCCTGCACGTGTTCCACGTGTTTCTCCATACTCTCTGAATAAATGATAATATCATCTATGTAACAGAAAGCATAATCCTCCGTCGACCCAAGACGAACCACCGTCGCCTCATCGTCGTACTCCTTCCCCAGCATCTTAGTCATAGCATGCTGAAATAGACCCGGAGAGCACTTAAGACCCATCGGTAATACCTTCCACACGTATGTAGTCATTCCAACCATAAACGCTGTGAGATACCGACATGACTCATTAAGAGGGATTTGCCAAAACCCGCTCTTAAGATCAAGCGTAGTATACACCTTCGCATGCTTGAGCCGGTTGATCCCCTTCCTGAGATCCGGTACCGGTGTCTCGATCTGCTTCAGAATCTTATTGATCCTATAGTAATTGATACACATACGTAAGGACCCATCCGGCTTGGGCGCCATACGCACAGGTGAAGACACCTCCGATAAGCGTGCCTCAATGATGTCCTTCTCCAAAAGCTCCTGAGTGATTTCCCGAGCCATCCGATCCTCGTGATAGCTCATACGTGACGGTCTCCTGTGACCCACCACGTCTTCACCCAGCTTCCGTCCAAAGTTAGCCTCGTAACCCCGAACAGAGCCCGCCTCAAGAGGCCCAAATACCTCCATATTATTCTCCAAGATACCCTTGAGGGCATCTCGCTCCTTCATAGTACCTTGCCAAGTACTATATTTCTCCGCAATAGCCTTTTCCGCGGCTATCCTAGCCTCCTCAATCTCCTTATGAGAGGCCTTACGTGATAACTGCGCCACATCCTCCATCGGAATAGGCCGCTCATCCTCACGTACCATCGTCCCATGGTACCTAGTTTCCTCCTTGCCTCTCCACTGGGCAAGCTGTGCCACATGATCTATGATAATGGCATATTGCATTGCATGCGTGCGGTGATATATACCCGATATCCAAGAGAAGGCTTGCTTTCTCACATCCGCCATCTCACGTTGCATTAACTTGGCCCCATAAGCCAACGCCTTCTCCTTCGTCCCCAATCGTAAAGCCAAGACCAGCTTATGGCCTCTATGTGGGATCGGGACCGGGTCATCAATAATATGATCCTCTATATCCCGCCACCACATTTCCGTCCGAGTTCCCACTGGGATGACTATAGTGAAATCATCCACCGATAGCCTGGTTTTCAAGACCTCCTTAATGGCCTTGACTCCCTTAGGGAAAAACAAATTATCATCCCAGTGACTCTTCAAGAAGGCTTCTACGATCGGCTTAGGCTGCTTGACCGGCAGCTTATGTTGGGTAACATTCCAAACCACATGAGACGTCGTGGTCGAATGCACATCTATATAGACATGCTGATCACCGGCATCCTCCATGCCCGCAATCGTACCCCGCAACAATTCCGCTTTTGCTGCGTAGAGGTGTTCCAACCTCGCGTCTATCGCGGCCACTACCGCCTCATCCTTTGCGGAATCCCTACAGTCCACGTTCACGACCCTCACGTCGCGTGGGTCCCTGTAGGCCCAGCCAAAGGTTGTGGTCATGACATATTCCGTCTCCTGTATCTTGTCGTCAGAATTGTCAGCAACCACACTTGCTTCCCCAGAGTCCCCCGACTCTACTGTGCATACATGGAAGAACGAGGCTGTTACAGGCTCCTGAATGTGGGGTGTGACAGAAGGCTCCGTGCCCTCGGACACCACCTTTGTCCACCCCAGTCAGCGCGCATGACTGGTGAGACACTCACATCCAAATCGTGCGCTACCGCACATTGGCCTTCCCGCCGTAAAGGTTCATACGGTACTACCTCGTACCGCGGAGCCACCTCGGATCCACCGTACTGCACCACGTTCAGATCCGTATAAATCCGAGCGTGCATTCGTCTGAGGTTCCGCAGCCCCAACAGGAGACCACCAGCAAAGGCTGGGACGACCCAAAACCGATGAGAGAAAGACTTCCCGTCTTTCAAAAGGAACGTAAGCATGACTGACCCTGAGACCCCGGTCATGCCTCCCACTCCCTTGATCCTCAACCGACACGGCCGAAACCCGTGTCTAAACCATGGTTCCCTGCTCCATAGTTCAATAAATTCCTTCCCGAGTACATTTAGAGATGCCATTGTATCATTGCCCACAATGCATTCCTGCTGTACATCCTCAAAAAAAAATTTAGTGAATAATAAAGGCAATTCAGCTTTCCCCGGGCCACACCCGTCCGCTGAAAGTGCTTCATAACCACCAAAATATTTACTATCAAGCGCCTTCGACGCTAACTCCACATTAAGTCCGTGCCTTTATTCATCACCGGACATAGAGTGTCCCTGTGACTATCAAGGTCCTCAACCTGCTCATTCTGTCCATCCTGGCCTTCCAAGGCCACCGCGTCCGTAGCTTCCTGGACTCCCCGCGTTACCACGCGTGTCCTATCATCAAATCGCAGGTCATGAGTAACCATGTCGCCTTCGTGGCCGACAGGCAACTCACCCGACTTATTCTCCCTCCCGACCTCCGAGTCAGGCGCTGGGATTGCCTCCTGGGATCCCTGGCCCCGCACTTGCATTAATGCTTTGCCCTGCACATTCACCAACATGTCCACTAGCGTTATACCAAACGCCATACCCTGGACTTGTTGCTGCGGAGGCATCTGCCCTCCGACGGTCCCCTGACCGCCTCCCATCGGCATACCAGGAGCAGGCAAGATTGGTGCTGGAGGGATGTAAGACTGTCCCCCATAAGCAACCACCTGCTGCTGTGGCTGCCCTTGGTAGAACTGCTGCTGCATCGGCTGCCCGTAGCCTACTGGTAACTGCTGCCCCGGAGCTGGACCCGCATAGTAAGCACCTGCTCCCGTCGTAATGACGACCGCCCGATACATGAGTGACCTCACGATCACTACGACGATCTCTTGACCTTGAACGACTACGTCGGTTGTCAAGGTGCCCTCGATCCGACCGATCGCTCGAACTAGACGACGAGCTCGACGAAGAACTAGCAGCCGACCTTGCTGAGGACGCATCCGATGACCCCCGTAAATTCTATGAGGGGTCCACGGATTCATTCCCGTGCCTGCCCGGGATATCTCTTCCCATAGACGCCGGTGCGTCGCCGCCATCTGAAGTGAGAGGGTTCCATACCCTGAACTTTTCCCATTCACCCTTCAAATAAGGTGCCTCACCAGGATCCGTCCATCCCTTCTGATCGTATGCCTTCCGATCACGATCCTGAAGGTTCTTGAGCTCCTGCGAATACTTATTCGTATTCAACAAGCCATGGAAGGGACCCACTGGATAGTCGTAGCGTACCTTCCTCAAGACTTCCTTCTGCACCGAGTCATCCCAGCCTTCAGGATGAAAATTCTGGCAATTGCTCTTGCACATGGCTCCCGATTTGAGCCACAAGGCTCCCGCCTTCTTCATGCACAACGGCCTATGCACCCTGGGGTTGTAGTATGACCTCTGGAACCGTTGACGACCTTGCCCCGGCCCCCCTTGGGGTCTCTGACCATAGAACTGAGGTCCCCTGCGCGAGTACCCCTGGCCCCAATAAACTTCATCCCCGGGCTCGAATGGTCCCGCACCATCCCCTCCCCCCTGGTTCTGATTACCTTGAGTGGGAGTCCCTGACCTCGGACCCGACCACTTCCACTCATCGATGATGGTTTTCTGGACTCGACGCATGACTTTCCCCAACACGTCTTCATCCACGTTCCATATCTCCGGACTGGCCTCAGGGGTAGACTGTCCAGTACCCTTGAGGAGGTATTCCCATACCTCTGTGTCCGTCTGAATCTCTTTCGCCATCTTAATAAAGACTTGATTGTTCAGATCGAACAATGCCACAGCCGTCAATTTGAAGGCTTCTGCAGGTGTGAGCATAATCACCATGTCCATTATCCTCTGGAACATGTAGTGGAGTACAGGCTTCTTATTCACCATCCACTTGACCTCCGCCTGCAGCTGACTGACCTCCTGTGACTTAGAGGCAAAAACATGGTAGCCCATCTTCTCTGCGAGCATCAGACCAATACTATCGACACACATGGCGTCGAACCGAGTAGACTGCAGCTTTCCCCAAAAAGCTGCCCACACCTCGCTTTGCATAAGCCATTCGTTGTCCACCGATGACTGACAACGAAAGAACCTATCAGCCACTATGGCCACATCCTCAGGCGTATAAATCTTAGCTGAACGACAGACCCGACGTACCTCTGTCAGCCACATACGAAGCTCAGAGATATGCCTAGGAATTGCAACCTTCTGATTGTCCAGAGCAAAAGCCTTCTGGTCACCCAGAAGGCGGTCCACATCCTTCTGGTGACGTTCAATAGTACGACGTCGTTCCTCGTCGTTCTTTTCCATCTTACGGTTCCATGACGAAACCGCAAGCTTTCGTCGTTCTGCCTGGCCATCCCAAGCCACAGCAAAATGATAAAAAGCTTTGGCCATATAAACGATGGCATCCACTACCAGCAATCGTTCCAACGTGACGAGATTTTCAGACGATCCCGCTGTAGCCCAAGTGGGCTTTGTCCCTGAGACTGCCTTGTCCCAGAAGCCATCCATTGCGTCGAAAATGGGCGTGAAAACGTCGTCTATTGAGAGCACTTTAGCCCCAACACCACTCTTGGGCCGAAAAATAAAGTTGCCCATTGCGTGCACAGTGGGTGACACTCTGGCCCAAACCTGACTGTGAAACTGAGCAAACTTTTGCACTTCAGTCCATCTTGGATGCCCTTGATCCAAGACATCCCAAGACTGCCAACAGCCAACCAAGTCGTACACAGGCTGTCAGTGACGTTTGACAAAGTCACGAGAAAGGTCTCCAGCCATGGCAGTGGTGCCCCAGGCTTCAGCTTGGACTTGTCCCAACCTCGCTATATTGAGATCGACCATTCCCTCCGTTGATGCCATCAATCTGGACGCATCCAGCCTCTCAGGCGTCCAGTAGTGGGTCCCCATGCCCACAGCTTCTGCAATCTGAACCACCATCTCTGCTGCCACCATAACATTGGCCACTGTGGTGCGTCCGATCACAAGTGTGTCCCACACGTTCCTCGTCGAACCAGGCGAGATAGCATTAATGCATTGTCTGACCGTCTGCAATGCCTTTGTGGACGGTAACTGGTCCGCCCAACTATCACCTGTGAGACGAAACTGCCACATCGTCTTCAAATCGTCTTCCAGACGAGCAGAGATGAAGTGCAAAGAGGGAGGTGTTCCCCCTGTTGTCGACGAACTCGACGCTGTGAGGGCTCCTGCCCCCATAAAACGTGTACCAAGAGAGGAAGGTACCAAAGACCCACCCCCCCTAGTATACGCTGGTGTAGAATAAGGGCTGCTTGCTGTCAACATCCTCCTCCTATTCTCACGTGGTAACATATCGAAATGAGAAAGAGAAGAGAGATGTGAGAAAGCAACAAATGACACACACAGCACTCACACACAACTGCTCCACACACAGCTTATGAGTTATGCTGGTGACACCTGTTTCCTCCAACCGAATAAAAAACAAATGTGCGTGCTCCTACACCTCACACACAATCTGTTTTTATCCCTCTCCCCCTAAGGAGAGCTCAAATGTCTAAAGCAAAACTTGAAAAAAGTCAACACCCTTTTCTGTCGGAAATTCCGAGGTGTCAAAACCTCAAGAAAAACAAGGCAAGAAAAACGTGAGAACTTGAGCTTTTCGTGAACCTCACGAAAAGCAAAAGCAAAACCCCGTTCAATTTTTGTTAGTGGCTCCAGATGTAACCGGAACAGCTACTCTGACACTTAGTCGTACCTCAACTGTAGAGGGGCAGACCAAGCATAAGAGTCAAGTAACGACAAGCCGGACAACACTTGATGCCACTATGTAATGTACGGGCCGGCCGACAACATAAATGATCTATATATATGTATATACATATACATATATAATCATTTATGTATTCAAACTTGTCCATTCAAGTATTAAATACAAGCACTAAAAAAGCATAAAACACACAAAGGAAGATAGAAAACATACACAGGAAGCACAAAAACACACATATGTTTTACAAAAATACGACAAACTGAGCACACTAAGAGAGATTTAGACAAAACAACGACAAAAACTTCATTTTATTTCATAAAATTGTATATAAACTTCGTTTATATGGTTTTTGTCGTTATTTTGTCTAAATCTCTCTTAGTGTGCTCAGTTTGTCGTATTTTTGTAAAACATATGTGTGTTTTTGTGCTTCCTGTGTATTTTCTATCTTTCTTTGTGTGTTTTATGCTTTTTTTAGTGCTTGTATTTAATACTTGAATGGACAAGTTTGAATACATAAATGATTATCACCCCCCCCCCCCTGTTGGGCCAACGGGGGGGGGGGGACACTCACGAAGTGAGTGGCGGGGGGGGGGGGGGAATAATAGCCACGGAAGCCAAATGAGGAGACATACACGAAACATACAAAAGAAAATAAATTTGCTTTTTGCTTTTTCTCCTTGGACGATCGGCAAAAAAAAATCCTTTTTGACAAAAATTGGTGGCACCGGCTCAGCCATAACGATATTATTTTACCAATGTGATCAGCATTGGAGAGATTTAAATATTCAACATTAGGATCCGTTTCTTCCTGCTTCTCTCTCTCTCTATCTCCTTGAGATATTCTTCTTTGTATTTATCTATTATTTTCTTATTAGTGTCTCTGTATTTCTTTTGTTGCTCTTGGATCTTGTTTTTCTTGTAGTATTCCCTTCGTTGTTTATTTATCTTATCTTTATTTGCTTCTCTATATTTCCTTTGATGCTCTTTAATTTTCTCCTTATTATTTTCCACATACTTTGCTCTATATCGTTGTCTTTGGATCAGGGCGGTTGAACACTGCCTTTATTTCTTCTATGGTAGAATTCATTATATATACAATGTATAGTAATACTTAATACATAATTCAATGAGTTGAATATAAGAGGAGGCGAGTGTGATATATAAGAGCAGGCGAGTGTGATTGTCCTCTCCTATTGGTGTCCAACCACATGGTCGGACACGGCCGGGTCGTTTTTTTTGAAGGTTGGACACTTTTTAGTTATTGAATTTCAATATTTATTATATTCTTCTTCTTCCTATTAACTATTTTTTATATTGTCCAACCTGGCCAACCTTTTAGTAAGAAATAGAATATTTTTGTTCCTCTCTACTTTTATTACAACATATAAAATATAATTTCCGCCCGCGGGTGGTTGGCCAGGACACCTTGGCCTTCATCAATACTAACAAGAGTTTATCTCAATCGGTTGCTTATTATTAACTTCAGATGTCCAAGTGGAACAAACAACATTTAAGAAGAATATCACGATTAATTTGAATTTATCATTTAAAATAATTAAAAAATATAATTATATATAAGAAACATAATGCCGAGGACACCTCAATTCACTAAGGAAGAAGTAGTTCAGCGGAGAAGGGAAAGGGCGAAAGCATTTTTGAAGGCTCATCCTGATAAGAATAGGGCAAATGCCAAAGCATACTATTATAAGAACCAAGAGAAGATAAAATTATTGCGGAAGGAGAAATACGATAAACAAAAGACAGAATTGCTTGAAGTAAGGGTTTTTCGTAATAATGTATTAAACAATATATAATTTATTTTATATATAAAAATATATATACTATTATATAAACCATGGACACATCTCACCGCTGATCGTATTGGACATATGATGATTTAAGACTTCATTTAGATTATGTAAGTGGAAGTTATTTTCTAAATCTGGTTAATGCAGTTTCATTCGTGTCGCCCGATGGAAAGTGGAACACGGACGACTGGAAACTTGTGGAAAATATAGAGAACGGGGCGGAACAATATTGTTGTTGTTCGCACGAGATTACAAAAAACTACATTGTAAAAAATGTAAAAAAAACGGGAACGAAATGGTGCTGGGCTCTGAATGTATCAAGCGATTTAAGAATGATAAAATGAACGAAGACATGTCATTGCTTATTCGCACTCTTGACAATCCGAACATTAAATTTTGTTGTTATTGTAATAGCAACAGGGCGATTCCAAAAAAGATTGTGGAAAGGTATCCAAACAGGGACAGGTATTATCATAAGACCTGCCTAATAAATAAATTAAAGTATTGCGAACTTTGCGGACAATTCAAAGAATTTAGTAAATGCGGGTGCTTGAATAAGTAAAAAAAAAAGTTATTGTTTTTTTTGTATAAAGATATATAAAAAATTATAATTACCTGTTAAGGATATTGTTATAACGATATATAGAATAATTAATTTATTTTTATTAAAAAGATCCAAGCCACTATATAACATGACCGCACCGACACTGACCAATGAGCAATGGTATTGGAAACAAGAAGAAGCACTGAGAGAGAAACCACAGGATGCGGTTCTTATTAAGTGGGGGAACAAACAATTCACCACTATTCCATGCCAAGAGGATTTCGTTGAATTGATAGAAGAAACACCCGATGACCAAAAGCAATACTATGAAGTATTAATGAAAAACAAACCCCAACGAATGTTTGCCGATATCGATGGTGATGAATTATCAATCTCACGAGAAAAAATATATGAGCGGTGGAACACACTTATGGAAAATGTGTTTGCTAATGTAGGCTTGAAGTATAATCCAAAAAAAGCAAAATACTTGGATGCGAGTAAGAATGGTAAAATGTAGTGCCATTTTTCTTACGATAATGGCTCACTGTTTGAAAACTGCAAAACACAAAAAGAGTTTTGGAAGTATTTGGAAGTGGTGATTGAAAAAGATTACCCCGACCTTTGTTTCACATTTGAACGAGCCGACAAGAATATTGAATTGCGAACCATACTTGATATTTCTGTGTATAACAAAAATAGGGCTTTCCGCACTATCTACTCTCATAAAGATGATAGCGATCGTGTTTTGCTTCCGTATTCATACACACCAAAAACAAACACTCTGAAATTGCTATAAGATGTAGAAATAGATGATTATTTGATTCTGCGACCCGATGACGATACATTTTACAATATTAGAATTCCCGAATATACAACTTTGAAACGATATCAACATATCACATTGGAGGAAATACGCGAAATTATACTCAGCAAAATACCAAATGTAGAAATTGTTGAAATAAAGCAGAGAATGTTTATTTTAAAAACCAAGGGGACACGAGTATGTATTATAAACGGGGAAGAAAATAAAAGTGATAATTGCTATGTAGTATGGAGAAGAGACGGGTTGTATTTCTACTGCCACGATAGTAATTGCGAGGGTAAAGGTATAAAAATTCACGAACTATCGCCCCCTATCGTCCGCAATGTCAACACGATTGATGACATACGACGACTTGCCGGCGAATGTAATAATTTAGAAAAATTCAAGGAGTTGCTAGATACTGCTTTGGCTTGGATGAATAAATCATACACTTTTGCCAACTTAGCAAAGCCAACTATAATTGAAGAATATGTTGATTCCAAGGGTAAGAAGGTGTTCCGCTACAAGACAGAATCAGCGATGGAATCATTCTTCAAAAACAAAAGAGTAAAGACTAACTTATCAAAGGAGGACTGGATAGCACTAGGCAAAAATCCCGCCACATTGAATGTTGTTGATTTGTATAAAATGTGAAATACAGACCCGAAAAGGCGCGAAGTAAACGACGTGATCTTTGATCCTAAGGCATACTTTGATAACGATAAACAAGGGTTTTATAACTTGTTTAAGGGTTTTGAAATTCCAGCGGACACATTGGAAGACGTAACATCATTCACGGCAGAAGAAGAAAAAAACGAAGCATTCTTTCAACATATCTTAAACAGATACTAGTGTGGGGGAAGACAGGACATATATAAAAAGGTGCTTGATATGTTTGCGAGCATTTACCAAAAGCAGTGGCAAAAACTACATTTATCATTAGTTTTGACGAGCACTGAACGAGCAGGTAAGGGTATCATTCTTGAAATATTCAAAGACATAATAGGTGCCGATTATTACTTCCAGCCGTCCGATGTTAAAAAAATATTAGGTGATTTCAATGCCCAACTAGCAAAAGCAATTGTAGTATTTATGGACGAAATGGTATGGGGTGGTGATAAAGAACGAGCGGGCACAATTAAGAAACTTGTATCAGAAAACACACTCACTCTTAAACAAAAATATTTACCAAATCTAACATTAGAAAATATGTTATTTCTAGTCCTTGGTTCAAATGAAGAATGGGTATAGCCGGCGGGAACCACTGAGCAACGATGGCTAGTCCTTGAAGTTTCTGATGAACTGGAACTTATGAAACCAGACGAAAAGTGAAAAGTGATTACGGATATTAGATCTATTGACAGGCAACGACTGGCAAAATTTCTTCTTGAAAGAGACCTTAGCGATTTTAACGATCGCGAAACAATCATTACAAAGGGACTGCGAGAACAAAAAGTGAAATCCCTTTCAAAATTAAAAAAATGGTGGTTGGATTGCTTAAACTTGGGATATATTACAAACCAATTTCCAGAAATTCATTTTGGCAAGGAAGTTTCAAAAGAAACAATGTATGATGTGTATAAAGCAACCGCTAATGATCCGCACACTTCACGGGTAAGTTTCTGGACTAGTCTTAGAAAACTGATGCCAAATATGGTAGAAAAGAAGAAAACAATGGAAGAGGGTATACCAATTAGATATGTAGATTTACCAACCTTAGAAGAATGTAAAAATCAATGGAAGGTTATTTACGGCGATAATGACGAAGTGGTAAATAATAAGGATCCAAAGGTCTCATGGTCTTAAGACCATGAGACTTTGCCTGGCATTGCGATAGAATTACAGAAACACTTTTTTCAATTAATTTTATTAATTTCCAAGCGTATTAATTAGTTTTACAGCTAAAATTTTTTTATAAAGATATGAATAGATGTTTAATGATTTCAAAAAATTACTTATTGATCCGGTAATTTTGCTGACAGTCTTACGGACAGGTGTTCTGCATTCAAGAACATGCTGTCTGTTGAAGAAGGAAACTGATACGTACAAGTTCATAAACAAAACGTCAAACACATTGCACGTGTCAGCCCTATTCTTTCAGTTGAAATTTTTTTTAATGGACACACATGAACTACCACCAACACTGACCGCGATGTACCAACACTGACCGCGATGACCGCATTACACCGAAGCTAAAAACGTGTAGAAAGCGTTTGTATTTTGTGAAGTTTGATACGCCAGATACGCTGCAAAAGGCGAAAAGTTGCCTCTGCCGCTCCCACTCGTGTTCCGCCCACGCAGTGCATTTAGCAATGCAGACTGGTTGCCACCATTGCCACTCAACGCAAGTTCCAACTCGTCACTTTCTTCTCCGTTCCTAACCCGATGTCTGGCTTCATTGCTTGATTGATTGCTTGCTTGCGATGGATTGGTGGCTTGCGTGTTGCTTGATTGGTTGCTTGCTTGACCGGTGGCTTGCTTGTTGGGCGGCTGACAAGTTGACCTCCCGCATTCGCAAGTTTCACCATGCGGGTCACAAACAGTGCACCGGCAGCCCAGGCCGCACTTGCGCTCTCCCTGCTTGCACTCTGGCTCTGGGCTTGGCTCAACTACCTTAGGCTGCCTAGGACCACCTCGCGCAGACGTCTTAATAGGACCAACGTCCTCAGACTCCTCGCGATTGAGCTCAGGCTGACAAGTTGACCTCCCGCATTCGCAACCTTCACCATGCGGGTCACAAAGAGGGCACCGGCAGCCTGGGCCGCACTTGCGCTCTTGTTGCTTGCGCTCTGGCTCTGGCTGTTTGCTTGGCTGAACTACCTTAGGCGGCTTAAGTCCACCTCGCGTAGACTGCTTACGACCTCCTCGCGGAGTCTTATCCCCTGTGACCGACGTGCTAGCGCTTGCACCCTCAGTATGAGTGTCAGTCAGGCTTTCGTCCTCCTCCTCCTCCAGGCTTGCACCCTCAGTGTCCTTGACAGGCGACGGACTGCGAGATCTGCAAGGAGACAACTTTGCCCGGCCGCGGCGCGAGGAACGAGACTTGCCAGCTGCTGCCATTTCCTTGCGAGATGCTGGATCAGGAATGTCGTTTGCACGGCGAAAAGCTTTGCAGGCAAAACAACGGCACTTTAACTTATTGTGATTTACGTTCCCCCCCTTGGCCCGCTTATCACAATGGCCGTCAGTGTTACTTTTTGGTGGGTTCTTGGTTTCCTTCACGGGCACATCTACCTAACACAGCAAAGCGAATTCTACTATTCACTCAAGCATAGTGACTGACCCCTTTGCTGGCCTTAGGTACATCAAACCACTTGAGCTTGCCATCCTGTACAAGCAACATTAAACACATATATAGACACAGACATAACAATATTAGTACCTTGCCGAAGCCTGCAGGTAATATTTGAGGAATTTTAGCCTTCGGATGCTTGGTCCAATACAGGACCCCGAAGTTTAAATACGGTATAGCCCCCACCTCGATGTTAGTGAGCGCCTGGGCAATTGGGTAATCGAATCCCTTGCGGACAACAAACGTGACGTTGTCAAAGCCGGCAGGCGCGTGGTTCAACAGACCCCCGGCGTTGTTGGCTGACTTTTTGCCGGCAATGAGCTGCGATCGCATCTCGCTCGTCACGTACCAGAGCTTGTTGCGGATTTGCATGCAATTGCTGCCAGGATTACTGAGCACTGTCTTGAAAGTTTCGGGATCTTCCTCCTTGTCCACACACTTGCCCCAAAATTGTAGAAGTGGAGCTTGGCGCCCATCGAAGTAGTTACCTTCGCGTACTGCCACATCGCCCAGTTTCCCTGTGTTTTCCGGCTTGATCCAAATTGTAGGTGTTTCCATTCCGCTGATATCATTCTCGTCGCAACCGGAAGTGCGATCGAGAATCGAAATAGAAAATTTCGATAGCGTACTTACCCTTCTGGGAGTAACACGGCCCGATGTCACTGACGGTAGCGACGTCTTGCTGCAGCAAACAGGAACGTATGACTGCATGCGCAAGCACAAAAAGAGAATACATGAGGGACCTTGCATCAGCGGCTTTCGTTTTTTTTTGGCCGGTGGGAGTCGCTGCACCAGTAGCGGCATCAGTCTTACGAGAAAAGCTGAGAAGGATGCTAGCGACATCGGGATGTTGATTGTGTACCTGCCAACAGTCGACGCAGAGACCCTCTCTTATTTTGCTTTGGTCGACTCGATGTTTTGGCCTGATGCCAACACGATGTTTGAGGTAAGCACGCAAATGAATGAGGGTGATGTTTGCTGGCCTGCTTGATTGTACATGTTTTAGGTCGGTTCGTGGGTGAGCTTATACGGCAGCAACGACGAAAATATCATCATTGTCGGGTAGGCATCATAATTTCTCGCAGGTTTGGCAGCAGTAATATAATATCATATCTAGTCCCGGCGTCTTGGTGCGTCCAGCGCCCGGCAACATCAACAAGTTCGAGATCACAGGCGCTTCACTTCTAATCGCCAGGGAAGTGGATGGTAAAGGCCGGGAAGTGAATGGGAGTGTCAAGCGTCGCTTTAAGCTGCAGTTTGTTGACTTTCTGTTTGTCAACAAGGTGGAGACAGAGAAGCTCAGGGCAGACATGGTAACGGGGGCAAAGCAGTGCATAATGCAGCAGTACATTGCTCCTTTGGTGTTGGGTCATCGGCCCCGGCTGCCCAAGTATCCCTATTGGGAGAAAAACCATGACATTCCGTGTATTAAGCAATATGTCATCGCGGACGAGCGCGGCGATTCCTCGGTGTCAACGCATTCCCTTGGCTCCGTCGGGCGTGATGATGATACCTCGGAGTGCATGAGGTAATAACTAATACCTTATTTTTATTTGGAACCTCATTAATGATTCATTGTTGTATAGTTTGAACGGCAGCCACCGGTTAGACTTTGACTCCGATGCCGCTTATGAGCATTATGATTGGCGGTCAGCTTGATATCATTTAATTTTGCCATGCGCAATTAGTTCCACGTGCACGTACATGCCATGGGTTATGCATTGTCTTGCAAGGCGTATCAAAGCGGATGAAGATGGGCTCGACGCGGACGACTTGTACACTCCTGAAGCCACTGCTGAGGCGGACGAGACTACTAGTTCCGAAAATAGTGAGTCAGAAGAAGAGGAGGCGGACGAGAGACCTGATACTTCTGGTACTAGTACTTGTACCCCAGTGAAGCCTGAGCACCAACCTACAAGGTTCTTCATTTATTTTACAAACGTGCTTGCAGTCATATGTATGTTTGCAGCATGCTGCTTACCCCATCATCGTCCGACGCGGCGGCCTCTGCTGCTCGTAAGGCTGGAGCGGCTCCCACCTGCCAAAAAAAAAAATGGAAGCAGCCGATGCAAGGTCCCTCATTCATTGTAGTCTCTTTTTGTGCTTGCAGTCATACGTTCCTGTTTGCTGCAGCAGGAACACGCCGCCAGCACCAACCGATCCGGCGGCCGATGCTGCTAGTAAGGCTGGCGCAGCGACTCCCACCGGCCAAAAGACAAAATTGGCAGCCGCTGACGCAAGGTCCCTCATTGATTGTAGTATCTTTTTGTGCTTGCAGTCATACGTTCCTGTTTGCTGCAGCAGGAACACGCCGCCAGCAAGGACTTCAAACGCTTTGTTCCTCGTCTACTTCTTGTTCTTGCTCCTCACGCAAGGACCTGACTGAAATGCTCTCCACAAGAGATTTAGCTAAGCCTTCTTAGTCATAGAGCAGTTTTTGGACGCAAAAATCGGCTGCTGTCATATCATATCACTGCGGACAATCAAGTAGCAAACTATCCGACTTTGATCTCATCATTCTACGTCGATCATGGTAGTGTATCAATACTACTGCCATCCTTTAACAGCTCATGACACGAGCTTTTGAACGATATGCTTAGAAGTTTCGTATCTTAAATATCCATCGAGAAAAATGAGATCAACATTGAGGAATTTTGTCACTTGAATATGCTAAGTAATATTTCAAAGTTTGGCAGCTTTGTCACTTGATTTGTGATTAGTCATATTAGGCTAAGGCGAGAAGCAATTTTTGCCTGTTTCGCCAGCAAAGCGCTGGGTTACTTCATATATTTTTATGGATAGATAGATAGATATATACACTGGGTTACTTACTTTCAATCGTCCGAGTCTGGACATATATTTTTATGGATAGATAGATAGATAGATAGATAGATAGATAGATAGATATAGATATATAGATAGATATGTTTGCGGATCTAGCGTTTGGCGTGAATCCCAATTTTCCCTCCTCCTTGATTTGTTTTTTCCCCGAGTCGTTTTGAACAAAACAATCAAGCAATTTACGGGCAGCTTTAAGAAAAATCAGGTACCCTTGCTGCATGAGCGCTTTTGTTTCTTTAGTTACGTCCTTTGGAAACTTATACGTAAGGCAATCGTAAGGTGGCACTAGAATCGACTGCCACTTCGTGTCTTTCCCTGAAAAGCTGACAGTCGCAAAGAAAACCGAGAGAAGCTGATCGTCGTTCTTCTCTGCAGCTGGCTGCTTGGCTGCACCATCGCCAGCGCCGTCCTTCTCTACAGCTGGCTGCTTGGCTGCACCATCGCCGGCGCCGTCCTTCTCTACAGCTGGCTGCTTGGCTGCACCATCGCCGGCGTTGTCCTTCTCTACAGCTGGCTGCTTGGCTGCACCATCGCCGGCGCCGTCCTTCTCTACAGCTGGCTGCTTGGCTGCACCATCGCCGGCGCCATCCTTCTCTACAGCTGGCTGCTTGGCTGCACCATCGCCGGCGCCGTCCTTCTCTACAGCTGGCTGCTTGGCTGCACCATCGCTGGCGCCGTCCTTCTCTACAGCTGGCTGCTTGGCTGCACCATCGCCGGCGCCGGCGCCGTCCTTCTCTACAGCTGGCTGCTTGGCTGCGCATGCACCATCGCCGGCGCCGTCCTTCTCTACAGCTGGTTGCTTCGCTGCACCATCGCCGGCGCCGTCCTTCTCTACAGCTGGCTGCTTGGCTACACCATCGCCGGCGCCTGCCTTCTCTGGCTGAATGTCTGCACCATTAGCCGGTACCACGCCTTGTACGCTGTTCCTAGTATGCTCGCAAAGTCTGGCGAGCGATGCCAGCTGTTGTTGCACTTGCCTGCTCTGTTGCGTGGGCGATCTCTGCTGCTGCACGTGAAGTGATGCAGCATATTCGCTACTAGGCACAAAAACAAAATATATTCATTGTATGTAAGCAAGCAGACTACTTGACCCCTCTTGCGTGCCGCTTGCTAGCGCTCCAGCGGCCTCAAACAAACAGAGCAAATGTATTACTTGAGCAATGCAAGTGACTCATACTATACCGTTGCAGCAGAGGCAGCAGCGGAAGATTGCGAAGACTGAAGCTTAGCTTGAGACGCAGCAAGCAAGCGGCCTCCAGCAGTTAGTTTCTTCTTGTTAGCTGGCTTGACAGTTTCACTCTTCTTATTAGGTGCCTTGGCAGCCGGCTGATTGGCCTCACACAAACAGAGCAAATGTAATACTAGATCAATGCAAGTAAATAATCAGATTACCTCTTGAGAAGGGGTAGCAGCGGAATGAGCAACATTTGGTTTCCTCTTCTTATTATGTGCTTTGGCATCCGGGTGATTAGCCTCAAAAAAACAGAGCAAATGTAATACTAGATCAATACAAGTGAATAATCAGACTACCTCTTGAGAAGGGGCAGCAGCGGAAGGGGCAGCGGCAATCTTAGTTGCTTTCTTGGCAGCCTGAAACAAACAGAACAAATGTAAGCAAGCAATCAAGCAAGCAAGCAAACAAGCAAGCAAGCAAGCAAGCAAGCAAGCAAGACAAGCAAGACAAGCAAGCAAGCAAGCAAGCAACACAAGCAACACAAGCAAGCAAGCAAGCAAGCAAACAAACAAACAAGCAAGCAAACAAGAAAGCAAGAAAGCAAGCAACACAAGCAACACAAGCAACACAAGCAAGCAAGCAAGCAAGCAAGCAACGCAAGCAAGCAAGCAAGCAAGCAAGCAAGAGAGCAAGCAAGCAAGCAAGCAAGCAAGACAAGCAAGACAAGCAAGCAAGACAAGCAACACAAGCAAGACAAGCAAGCAAGCAAGCAACACAAGCAACACAAGCAAGCAAGAGAGCAAGCAAGCAAGCAAGCAAGCAAGCAAGCAAGCAAGCAAGCAACACAAGCAAGCAAGCAAGCAGCAAGCAAGCAAGCAAGCAACACAAGCAACACAAGCAACACAAGCAAGCAAACAACACAAGCAACACAACCAAGCAAGCAAGCAAGCAAGAGCAAGCAAGAGCAAGCAAGAGAGCAAGCAAGAGAGCAAGCAAGCAAGCAAGACAAGCAAGCAAGCAAGACAAGCAAGACAAGCAAGACAAGCAAGACAAGCAAGCAAGCAAGCAAGCAACACAAGCAACACAAGCAAGCAAGCAAGCAACACAAGCAACACAAGCAAGAGAGCAAGCAAGCAAGCAAGCAAGCAAGAGCAAGCAAGAGAGCAAGCAAGCAAGCAAGCACACAAGCAAGCAAGCAAGCAAGCAAGCATTCAAGCAAGCAAGCATTCAAGCAAGCAAGCAAGCAAGCTACCACTGCAGATGGAGCAGGCCTTTTTCTGCCACTCTTCCTACTACCCTGCTCTTGACTTGCCTCCTTGCTCGCATTAAAGAGGCCTTCCTCCTTTCTTTCGAATCTCTGATTTTTCCCGACATTGGCCCTTTCTACGTACTTGTAGACGAAGTTGTCACTCAAGAATGACCACGTATCCTCATTATGTGGCAGATTCCAATAGCACCGCGACACATCAGGAGGAATATCCAGGCTCGCAAACGGTTGCCACTCGTCACTGCTGTTAACCAGCAGAAAGCCCTTGACAACTCCATCAGACTTGTCCACTCGAATCTTTTGGATGGAGGCAACTCGAATTTTATTTTTGCTACTTGAAGCTTCCATAACGTTGCGATCCTACGGACGACAACCGACTGATTCAAGCGAGCACTTTCAAATGTGAGGGAAATGCCTATTTGTACCGGTGGATGCAAATATTTTCCCCATATCGTTAACGTGCGTGGTGCGACTCTCATTGTCATTCTTGGTTGTTTTAGACTTATCTAGTGGTAAACAGCAAAGCCTGCGCCTCTGGCGCAAGGCACCGCAAGGTACTAGTGTTCGACTTATTATTTATGTCACTTAATTGTTGTTTTCGTGTTTTTTTAAGGTGCCACTGCGTGTACGCTCCCAACGGAGTGCAATAGTATTCCAAAATGGCTTTGTATGTGACACAACACTGTTGATTTGTGCTAGATTTGAGGTATGTCTTGGCTTCTCAAAGCATACACGCAACCTGAGCGTCAGAGTGAGGTAATACGCAAAGATGATGACGGCTCCTTGCTTTCTGCTGCTTTGCCCAGCAATTCCTCGCTAAACGTGATTTCACTTTCCGGCCAGGCAGCTGGGAAGCAGGAGGAACGCCAGACAATCTCTAATAATGATTTTCTATCCAAGAAACGGTCTTCTAGCTTGTTTACTAGCTCTTCGGATGCTCAAAGCGAGCCAGCCAACAAACGAAATTCAGTTTCGCGTGTCGGTAGCGGCCGCGCCCGTCTGGACGAGACTCAGCTCAGCCCTAGACATCGAAAGCGACTAGAAAAAGGCCGAAGATGGCAGGAAAGACAACGGACAGCCCGCAGAGTAGCCGACGACTACCCTGATGACAAAGCGTTGCAGGAAATGCTCATGTCAGGTGAGGGGGAGAGGATGTTTCCTGAAACCAGCGCACTTCTGCGCCGCAACAAGGCAGAGGCTGCAGCCGCTAACGCTGTCAAGAGTGTTTTGGAAAGCATGCCAGCTAGAGCAGCGCACAAGCAGAAAATAGTTGGAAGAATGAGGGGATTCATGACTTCTCAAGAGTGGAACGATTTCAGAGTTTCTATCAACAACAAGTACGCTGCGAAAGCTGCACGTGTAGAAAGGCAGCTAGAGGAGCGTGCAGCAAAAGGCGAGGCTGTGCCTGTAGATGTTTTCAATCAAAAGCGAGCTGCCGAGGAACAACGCGAAGGAATTTCAGTTTTAGAAAAAAGCATCACCAAGAAAGTAGTTCTAGAGGCGATGGGCCATAAGTCCGGTCGTGAGACTCTTTACTGGTACGGTAACCTAGATAGTTTTCACCATAACTACACAGATACGCTTTTCAAGACTATATTCAAGCAAATGGTGCTAAGTGCTGGTAGTGTAGAGGCCCTTGTGGTTGAGTTGAAGGCGACGAAGTGGGTTTCGGCGAATGCGGCAGCGTATACATGCGGAGGTATGTGTGGCCGGGAATGCCGTCATTTTTACCAACCACGAACTCGAAAAACCTTCAACAAAATTCTGGCCGATCAGAAAGTCTCGTTCATGTGCATTACCAAGACAGTACCGTGCAAGTGGCATGACAATTACGACAAATGGTGCGCTGAGTTAAAGCGAGAAGAGGCTAAGACCGGAGCTGCCCGCAAGCCCAAGAAGATTCTCCAACTCAAGCAGAACAAGAACAAGTGTGAGATTCATTTCCGACAGTATGAAACGCAACGTAGGTAATTATCTGATGATAATAATTATGATGATATTCATGATTGCATATTGGCATGCCTTCTTCTGTCAGTACCACGCACCACTGCCTGCCGGCACTTTTGCTCAAGTCTGCTGTCTGTTTGCGCTCGCCCGTCCAGTCTATGGCCTTGAGTGGCATCTAATAGTCGGATTAGGTGTAAAACAAACTTCCGGTGAGGTTAGTTATGTCAAAGAGCGTCATTCTGATTTATGCTGTGGCTTCATGCTTGTATTTTTGCCTGCCTAGCACTGCTGCTTTTTCTCAAGTCTGCTGCTTGTTTGCTCTCGCCCGCCCTGTCTGTGGCCTTGAGCATCTAATAGTCGGATTAGGTGTGGAACAAACTTCCGGTGAGGTTAGTTATGTCAAAGAACGTCATTCTGATTTATGTTGTGGCTTCATGCTTGTATTTTTGCCTGCCTAGCACTGCTGCTTTTGCTCAAGTGTGCTGCTTGTTTGCTCTCGCCCGCCCTGTCTGTGGCCTTGAGTGGCATCTAATAGTCAGATTAGGTGTGAAACAAACTTCCGGTGAGGTTAGTTATGTCAAAGAGCGTCATTCTAATTTATGCTGTGGCTTCATGCTTATATTTTTGCTGTTAGCTTTGTGCAGGCTCGCATTGATGGTTTGGAGGCAGGGAGTGGCCAGTGGGTCATTTATCAAGACTACCTTGCCTGGTATTCCGAAAATGGTACAAAGATCAACGATCTCCTTTTTACTCTTGTTCAACGCGACTCGCATGGCCAGCTGAAGTATGAATACCTTCATAACTTCATGTTGTGCGAGCATTCAGAGGCAACCACGCGTTACACCTGGGCTTATCACTTCCGCAGCAAGAAGGATGGGGGGAGTGGTGAACTCTCTTCGCTGCCAGGTCCTGGCGTACGAACTGGTGATGGCGGCGGTGATTTTACCAGTAGAGCCTTTATTTATTCAGAGTCGTGCTATCATAGCCTTTATGGTGTGGATGTGGAGGCGAATGTGCTCTGTCCAAATCACGCGTGGAATCCATGTGATGGAGCTAAGAGAAACTGACTAGGGTTTTCACTAAAGATCAGGTTGAGCAAGGCCGCGGGTTTTCTCTGGTTTCAGACTGGTTGGAGTCTGCTTCTAACGCCGGATATTCAAATGTTCGTTTATATGGGCATGAGATGGATGTAATAATGGCTTGGGCGGACAAGAACCAGATCAAGCTTCGCGGAATCAGTGGCTGGCAGTTTCCCTCGTTGCGCTCCTTCAAGTATTCTCAGGACACCGACGCTGGCAGGGTCTTTAGTTTGCCGGGTGTAGCATATGGAGCTTACACCAGCGATGTGCGTGATGCACAGCGCGTGGTACTGGATATGCGGCATGACGATGTTGCGGGTCTGCGGTGTGAGTTTTGCACACAGGCCACCAAGTCACCGCAGCCTGCCCATGGAAAGGGGAAAACGTGCCCAAACCGCAGGGGCGGGGTTACGGGCGTGGAGTCAGGGTTTGTGTTGGAGCAGTCCGATGCAACAGCAGGGATGGAAATGGAAGAGAAGATTAAGTACTTTCGCAATTTGAAGGCCAAGCAAAGAGTTAAGAAGAAGCGTGCCAAAGGCAAATATAGTAGCGTGCCCAAGGCACAGTGCGTTACATTGCTTGAGGCTATGGGTTTGCCCACAGAAGGTAAAGTGGCGGAGTTGCGAGCGCGTCTAGATGAAGCAACGAGCCACGATGAGCCAAAGGCTAAGGGCCGCAAGGGAGGTAAGCGTGGAAGGGGAAAAGGTGAGAAGGATATCGATGCTAGCCCACCAGCAGTCAAGAAGCGCAAAACCGGTTCCGAAGGTAAAGATTGTTATGCATCGATGCAACTGCTTTGAAATTGTTTTGGGTTGTTTGTGCCTTGTTTGTGAGGTTCCCGTCGCAAGCGTGGCGAAGGCACTGACACTGTCGCGAAAGAACGCAGGCAGGTACAGGCTAGAGGTAAGCGTGTTGACTATTCAGGGATGGACGAAGATGGCGAGGAGGAAGAGAAAGCAAGCGCAGGCGAGTGGGAATGCGACATTTGCGGTGTACGTAATAGAAAGCGTTTGTATTTTGTCGGTTGCGAAGATTGCGGAGCTGTACCTGAAAATGACGATCGCGATGCAAGCGATGAGGAAGGAGAGGAAGACGAAGATAATGGCGAATGAATTCGCCTGGCAGTGCTTCGTGCGCTGTTTGTTGTAGCTTAGGATTACCTTCTTGGCTGCCGCTTACCCCCCCCCCCCCCTTTCGCTGCCTAATTTAGCCATTCAATGATGTTTCTCCTGCCTAGGCCTCCGCAAAAAACAACACAAAAAAACAAAACAAAAAAAAAAGTCCCCGCAAATGATCTGCGCAATTTAATTTTACTCAGATCATCTGCAGGGATTGAGTCCCCCCAAATTTTGTCGCGATCGCCTGTTCATTGTGGCCGTAGAGAACGAACTTACTTCATATTTAATGTACGTTACTTTGTATTTGATGTAAGTTCGTTTTTTATGCCCATTTTAAGCCAACTAGCGCGAGTTAAATGCACTCAGATCATCTACTGGGATTGCCAGGCAATGACGCCCCCACCCCCCCTCCCTTGTACTAATACTACAATACTATTATATGAACGTGATTCCTCATAAATTTATATAATGTACTAAAATCATGTTTTATATAAATTCAAACTATTTAAACGCAGTGATGACTGTATTTAGCGATCGCTGCATGATTAGCGTCATGCAAATTTAGCTTACTTAGCCGGTTTAGCGTACATATACTAGGCTGATCCGCTGTCAAGTAAAAAAAAAATTAATACTAAAAGTGATTATTAATACGTTTTATCTCAATTCAAACGTTTTAACGCAATAATCAATAGATTTAATGATATTTAAACAGGTTTGCAAAAAATATATATGGTCTCATTGGTATGAGACCGGATCCTTATTATTTACCACTTCGTCATGAATGGGCTTTTGACGACGACGACGACGATGAATAAATAATATAGAACAGATTTTTTTTTGTTATACTTATATATAACATGGCAACCAAAAGAGATTATCTGGGCCAAATAGAAGAATGGACTCATTTAAGTAGCGATATAAAACTGCCAACAAGCAAATCGCTTAAACCTGATATTGTCGCATTTTATGAAAAATACCGACCGGAACAAAATCAAGAGGGTGATAATGTTGAAGTTTTATTGCCTTCTTCCGATACGATGAAAAAATTCTTTGATAATGAACCAGAAACAATAGAAGAATATACACCCTTTAAAGAAAGTGATTTGAAGGAAACTGGTATCACAGAAATCAAGGCTAATGTGGGAGAAGAATTAGCGAAAAAAGAATTACCAGTTTTAGAAGCAAAAGAGGTGCCCGCACCACTTAGGGAAAAGAAAGTGCCAATTAAAGCAAAGCGAAATCCCCCCGAGAACGGGTATAGTTGCTATGAAATAATAACGGCACATTTGAAATTATAAAAAGACCCATTTAATTTCTTATATATGAAAGTGGAAGACCGCACCATAATGCAGGAGGATATGAAGAAATGGCACGAGAGTAGATACGCACACATACCACCCGACCAACGCCGTATTCTTAAATATGGTAAGTTAGATTATAAGACATTTTTTAGACATGTTTTATTTCAACACGGGGGCAAACTAATAACACTAAAAGATATGTATGACAGGTTTCATACGTAATCCGCGGTTAGTGCTATATCTCTCATAACATCAATACTAAAATATGATGGGTTGAATGAAATAGGCTTATCAACATTTCTTGATTTATAATAAACATTCAATGAAATGTTCGCGCCTTCTGCACAAGTTACGGAAACTCTATTAGTTGGATAAGTTTCAATACGACCCGTTTTTTTGACCGTTTGTCCGCTTATATCATTACTAGGAGCCGTAATCTGCCATGCTAAAAGAGCTTGTGTCGTTGTTGTTTTTTGAACAATCCATTTGCAACTATATTCTTCATTAGTGAAAGCAGGAAAATAATCAGTTATTTCTGTATCAAGACTATAAGCATATGTGCCATCATAAAAATAGAATTGAAATTGAAAGGATCCATTTCCTACTGGATTTGCGGCCATTGTTAAACAACCAGAAAAAGAAACGATTATGGATTGACCAACTCCTAGATTGGATATTGTTTTGCTACCAACTCCCGATGTGTCAAGAGTTGTAAATGATGTGCCAGTCATGCTTGATCTAAGTGCTGTAGAGTTATACACATTTTGAATAACTCGTGTCAGTGTCGGGGTAGCAGTAACGGCAATAGTTTTAGTATCTATTGACTGCTGTTCTTGTGATCGTCCAAATATATTCATATTTTTTTAAAACTATATATACTACGATATAAAATAATTCTATTAAAATATGAACCATTTAGGAAATCCATGGACATATCATTTTTACGGCTCTGTCATAGTGGATGAGGATTTAGAAATTGATGGAGTATTATATGGCATCATATTGAAGCAAACTCAATACAAGCAAGGACTGACGACATAACAATATCTTCAAGAAATAACAATTCTTCTTTATTGATATCTGATACAGGCTATGTGTCAATTAATAATGAATATGATCTACCATTAGCGGACGGCACGGCTAATCAAGTATTAAAAACAGACGGGCTGGGCAATACTTCATTTGCTACACTATCTTCAAGTTTTATAAGCGATTTTGAACTTGATAAATTAACGGATGTTGTTATAACAGGCACACCCAACAGTAATCAATTGCTTATTTATAGCACAGGGCCATGGAGAAATATGACATCCCCCTTTCTAAGATTAGATGGCATTTTCGGTATGACGGGAACATTAAATATAGGGTGGGGCAAAGCATAACAAATGTAAATCTTGTGGATGGCGTTGATGTTTCTGTTCTTGATGGCTCGGTGGTTAAATTGACGGGAGACAAAACCATAGCAGGGGCTGAAACATTTATTGACAAAATATCAATATGGTATGGGAAACCAATAATCATAGGCAGATCAACAAAAGGAATTGGTGCGACTGGTGGCTTAGAATTGTATGGTAATTATGGTGATTTCACTGGTGGTGCGCATATGCAAGCAATTACATCACAAGACAATTATCCTACTTTTTCATTAGTCAATTTACAACACGATACTACAAGTTTAGCTTTTGATGCTTATATGGGTTCTGTTGGATGGGAATCAAGTTATGCTACTTCAAACTTTATGATTCATAAATCTAATGACAAATTTAAATTTTTATATGGTAGTGGGAATGTCGTTGGAGACCCCGTTTTCTGGGCTACAGCCATAGAAATTGATACAGCAGGTTTATTAACCACGAAAGCAATAAATGCAAGTGCCGGATTAATAACAGCAAATGCGGGACTAAATATGGGAGGGCAAAGCATAACAAATGTGAATTTGGTTGATGGTATTGATGTTTCCGCTCTTGATACTTCGGTGGTTAAACTAACAACAGACCAAACCATAGCAGGAACTAAAACATTTAGCAACATAATAAATGCGAGTGCGGGCATTCATATGAAAAGCCAAAGCATTAAACAAATGTTAATTTGGTTGATGGTGTGGATGTTTCTGGTCTTGATAGTTCCGTGGTTAAACTAACAGGAGACCAAACCATAGCAGGAAAAAAAAATTTACATCAACTTTAGAAGTAAGTTCTTCATCCAATCCTACTTCTTTGATGGTATTGGAATAGCCTTTGCTACAAAAATAGGAATGATTGCAGCACAAAAAACAGCAACAGCGGCCTGGTATCCGATACAAATAACTGGTTCGTATGTAGAGTTATATTCAGGTAATACTTTAATTATAACCGCAACTGGAACAACATTAAGTTTGAATAACAACAAAATAACAAACTTGGCAGACACTTCCGCTTCAACAGATGGAGCAAATAAAAGCTAGGTTGATACAAAAGACGGGCAAAATGTGAAACTAACAGGAAACCAAACCATAGCAGGAATTAAGACATATAGCAGTGGTGTTGAAATAACTGGAAATTCAATAAATTCAACAACAAAGGGAACATTCATCGTTTTCAATTCTACAAGTAATATTGGGTCAATTGCTAGTTTGGATATGAAAACAAATACGTATTACAACTTTGAAATTTCAGCAAAAAAAATAAGTTTTATTATTGATGGGACGATTGTTTCGTGGTTTAATGCTACTGGCTTAGATTGTAATAGTAGTCGGATTGTTAATCTAGGTGCACCACAAAATGCGAATGAAGCGGTAAATAGGCAATATCTGGATGACAATTGTGTGAAACTAACAACAGACCAAACAATAACAGGAAGTAAAACATTCAATGGGGCGAGCACTGTGATAAAATATCTAACTCTAACACAAACGGCTGATTTTAATAATCAAGAAATCATTAATGGTGGAAATATTACATATAATGGGGCGAGGATATTAAACCAAAATGGAGTAGATATATTCTTTTCACAGACTCAGGTGGTTATCAATATTTCTTATTTAATCTAAATACTGCTACAAGTGGAACCGCGAACCAAAGAGGTTATGTATTCACGAATGTAGCATTTGATGTAAAAGGAGCTGGTCTTTATATTTCAAAACTTTTGGATAATAAAAGTGCTTCATCCGACATCGTCCGGTTTAACAATGCTGGCGGTATGCGGTTTTATGGTGCCTTAGATATGAATTCAAACAACATAACAAGTGCTGGAACAATAACGGGAACATCAATTACTTCAACTGCTGGCATGACTACAACAACATTAACGGCAAGCGATAAAATAACAACTGCATTAGACAAACCGATAATCATAGGCAAATCAATTCATCAGGGATAGCAAATTCATTAAATTTCACCGTAACTCATATTACTGGATCAACATTTATTAAGTCGACTCGTTGACTTACTACTAATCTTTTGATTATATGTTCATAATTTCCGATGCATGATTTTCTTCACAAGTATTCAGCCGGGATGAGCGGGACTTTTTGCCTTTGAGCAATTGAGAGGTTAGGTGAGAGTAGGAAAATAATCTTCTTCTCGTCGGAGAGGCCTAGCTATACCGTGGGACGCCAGCCTTGCTTGTAATCTAACCGATACAGGCATGCCGCGATAAGCCGGGTAGCCACATCCGACATACTTCTCAGAGAGAGTGAGGGTAAGTAGTCGCGACCAATCAGGGTCTGGCTTTTCACCGCCAACGTGTGTGATAGGGCTTAGACATGTTTATTGTTATTATAATCATAAGGTCCTTGGTGCGGACATAATAATAAATTATTCCAAAGTTCAGCAGACAAGGCAGATTAATTTACGTTCTTTGAGGGGGAGCGTCGGAGAAATACCGTTACTAGAGAATATCCATTACCGGACTTGTCCTTTTTGGCAAATTCACGTAAATGTATTCTCTGCCGGCCCTCCTTGCCATTTGCCTTTATATTACCATATTTCTTTACAAGTACAGGAAGAATGTGCAACTTACAGTTGCACAATCTACAATTCATCCTTTCACAATCTACAATTCATCCTTTCCAGACCTTCTTGATTTATCTAGAATAGGGTTGGTCTCCGTCGGGACTTATGTAGACCAACCAATTATAGAACGGATAGTAATAGATGGAACGGATAGGGATCGTAGTTCTAGGGCTCAAGCAGCACTGTTTGTATTCAGAATTAAAAGGCAACAACACTGCATAAGTGAACTGAAAACACTTGACATTTAATAACGGAATAGTAATACTTGGACGCTTGTATTGACTAGTTATTGGGACTAGAGTGTGGTCAAGTGCTTCACGGCATTGCCCACCCTCTGCGCACACCTCCTTTTATTCCGGCAAGAACCATTGCCCGTGGTCTAGTAAGCCTTCCGGTTTGGAAGGACTGCTACTCTATCGTGCAGCAAACACCTGGAATCGTAGCTCATTTTTTCCAGCTGGCACGTCTTGATTCACAGGAGCGAGCGTACGCGTCATGTCCACTTCTTCCACTGGCTTGTCAGCACTTGCCACACCTATAGGTGCAGTACACATGTGTGTGTGAGGGAGAGAGAGAGAGAGAGAGAGAGAGACTGCGTGAGTATGACTGTGTGTGAGTGTGTGTGTGTGTGTGTGAGAAATAGAGAGAGAGATGTATGTATGTATGTATGTATGTATGTTATGTATGTTGTTATGTATGTATGTATGTATGTGATGTATGTCTATATGTATGTATGTCTATATGTATGTATGTATGTGATGTATGTATATTGTATGCATGCATGCATGTATGTATGTATATATGTTATGTATGTGTGTATATATGTAAGAGAGAGAGAGAGAGAGAGAGAGAGAGAGAAAGAGAGAGATGTATGTATGTATGTATGTATGTATGTATGTGATGTATGTCTATATGTATGTATGTCTATATGTATGTATGTATGTGATGTATGTATATTGTATGCATGCATGTATGTATGTATGTATGTTATGTATGTGTGTATGTATGTAAGAGAGAGAGAGAGAGAGAGAGAGAGAGAAAGAGAGAGAAGTATGTATGTATGTATGTATGTATGCGTGTATGTGTGTATGTATGTATGTATATATGTATATATGTATGTATGTATGTATGTATGTATACGTATGTAAGAGAGAGAGTGTGACTGTGTGTGCACGACTTGTAGTATCTGTGGCAGCAGCTGCTCCAGACGACGACGAAGGCGAAGGCGAAGGCAGAGAACGGCTGCTCTCCTCTTCTTCTTTGTCGTCAGCATGCGCCTGCTGCGCCATAGCAAGAGTTGCCACTGCCGCAACCCTTCGTTGCGTCCGTGGAGGCATCGATGTTGATGGAACCAGCTGAGCTGAACACTAACACAGCAGATGGTATGAGTACCAGTAATAATATGGAATTGCATAGTAGTAGGGAGCGGCAAGAGATTCAAGAACACACCAGGTCAGAGTTTCCCTCTCCAAGTCGAACCACCTCTCGAGTACCTCTCGAGTTGAATTGTCAGAGCGCTTTTGAGAGTCTCAAAAGCGCTCCTCAAATCCCTCCACTTTTGTAACCGTTGGTTCAAATTCTTGTCCCCACCGGGTAGGGTTTGGGCTATTACCCGCATTTTGAGGTGATATGTTTGGCCGGACAGTGCCATTTGCACGGCCGGAATCGTATGCGGAGTAGTTTTGGGATTTTTTCAAACATCTTCAAATCTATCCTCAAAAGGCTCCGCTTCGCTTGCATCACTTTGCCTGGTGGTAAAGATGCACCCTCACTCGTGCTGAAAGTTGCAACCCGTTGCCCAAGTCTTTTCCTACCTCCTCATCTTCTTTTTTTTTTTTTTCCTGCTCGGTTTGCAGACAGGCCACCGACATGAAGAAAAGGAAGCAGGAAAGGGCGAACAGCAGCTATCTTTTGCTCTTGCCAAGCAAGAAGTGTCTTTGCATTTCACTATTTTGCTGCTTTCACTTTGCCATGCTGGACAGGTTGCTCGAAACTTGGAAATTTCCCTCTCCGCTTCAACTTCGCCTGCTTCTACGACCTCATCGTCCGTGGTTGCTTCCTCTGCGTCCATGGTTACGTCCTCTTCGTCCGTGCGTGCTCCCTCTTCGTCCGTGCGTGCTCCCTCTTCGTCCGTGCGTGCTCCCTTGCCTTGCCAGCAGCTGCAACCACAGTGTCTGACGCTTTCGTCTCTTCGTGGAAATGAGTTGGATGGTTTGTGCGCGTCTTTTGTCCTGCATGACCGAGCGCAACTCAGAGAACCACCTCGTGTGGATGACCGTGCTCTTGCTGCTAACTAGGTCATGGACGCTTTGGGACTAGAAGCCGGTAGATTCAGCAGTGAGAATAGTTTCATTTTGGAGCTCGCAAAGTGGGGTTTTGCAACCATTGCAAGGATTAGGCAGGACACACAGTCCACACCTCTGCTTACACCTTCTTCCGTACCACCGCATGTAACCTCTTTGCTCGGAGAAGTGCAGGAATTGTTTCAGCTTACTTCACGGTCTGCAGTGTTGCTCGGCGTACATGATATTGAGTGTCTGACTCCTTTCGTGGGTTCATCGTTCAACAACACAGGAGCCAACTTTGATCCCATCGCGCAAGAACTTGGTCTGGACACACACGGCATCGAATTTTACCTAGCCGAAAACCATCCAAGTGGAGATAGACGCATAAAAAGCGGAACGATTTATGTGCTGCATGTGACGCTGAGTAAGGTATACGATAGTATGTAACCCGGTATTTTCAATTTATTCTTCCTGAAATCGCGTGCAAGATGATGAGTGGTGAGTCAGTCCGCTTTGTACCTAGGTGTCGGATGAGAAGGGGTCAAGAGCAGCTGCGCCTGGCCTTTGAGTCTGGTGACGATGAGGTGTGGCAGTGTAAGAAGTGTGATCCGCCCACGTACCACGTCGTGCATACCGAGCATAAGGGGAAGAAACATGTTTGTCGCAGTAGAGTCGGCGGCGCAACATCGCGCAAGGCGCATTTCATACCCTCTGGCGAGGTGATTTCGAGTTCAGTCACTGATCAGCCGAAAAGGTTACAGCGGAATTTGGAGTTACTTGAATATTACCGACAGCAGAGGGCACGCTTTATTGCGGTTGTATAATATTGTCCAGACTGGTTAGCAGCAGAGTGTCGCTGCTCCAAATCGTGTCAACTGCAACTGCGTTGCGTTGTTTTGCAACTGCCCACACAGGTAAAATGTTTCTGCATGTTGTTGTTCTCTCATTTGCTAGGGGGCCGGGGGCCGCCCACACAACTTTTGCTGCCACTTTGTTTCATATCATAACGACATGACACAAAGTGACAGCATCGCTTACTGTACTAGTTTACAATACACATTGTAAACCGTTTTGGTAGGACTCCAGTTTACAACCCTCTGAAGCAGATCCGGTTGAAAGTGGCTGAACTTCGGGTTTGGTGGTATAAACTGATTGCTTCTTTTCTCCCACGTCCATTCTTGGCATCCGAATGGAAGACACAAGTCACTCCTCCCATCCGTTCTGATTGGACTCGACTCATGAATTTACATAATCTGGAAATCAAAGTCAATAAGCACTGGGCGCCCTGCATTTATTGTGCCACACAGAAGAGCAAGCAAAACGGTTGGTTGCTATTCTGCGAAGAGAAAACAGAGCACTTTCCGACGAAGATGAGAAGGAGATGGAGGAGATTAAAACATTCTTGACTAAGTTTGAGTATCATTTGCGTGCGAAGAACAACAAGAGATTTTACGATGAAGATTTAAAGACATGTGCTGAAGATTTGTCGTACATACTCGTAGTAGTGGACTTTTCACGGCTGACTGTGGGTGGGGGGGATACAGAAGACGTAAATGACTGTATCGGAGTTTTGATCAGAGGGGATGGAAAGGCAGGAGTCAAAAGAGAGTATGTGACACTTTACCACATCACTCTGATAAATTTTGTAACAATGACTTTTTCTTTGTGAGGGAGTGGTTTGACAATATTCTTGAGCGCCGAATCACACATATGCGTCAGCCTGTGCAGGTAACCAAACTTATTGTCTGGTCTCATGGAGGGAGGAAACATTTCAAGCAAAGGTACTCATTAGCTGAGTTCAGTTTGATTCTAATCAAACATCCTTGGCTCAAATTTGCGCAGTGGAATTTTAGGCCGTCATATCACGGGAAGGGTCTTTGTGATTCTCACGCTGGAAAGATTGCACAAGCTGTCTTATATGAAGGCTTTCATAACGGTTACATTTGGCGAACTTCGCAAGATCTTGCAGCTCTTATTAAGAGAAATCTCTCTAACTCAAAGCCTATGATTCTTCGGGCACCCATCAACCAGAATTCACAACTTAAACATCCAGTCACTAAAATTCCTGACATAGGAAAGTTACGCTGTTTTGAAGCAACATCAACACCTGGAATGTTACGAGTTTCTACATTTCGTGATGAGAGAAAACAGAATTTTGTTTTCCTAACGATCTGTCTTCTTTGCGGCCAAAGCCTGCATGGCAGCCTTCTGCTGCGGCGGTGGCAATTATTCTTATGCCTGCTGCGCTTCCTAGTCTTGTTACTCGACGGGCAGCTGCGCTTCCTGTAGTTGCAGCAGCGCCTGTTGCTGCATATCGAGGACGGGGTGGGTGTGTTGTGCGGAATCAACATGGACGCAGAGGTAGATCACGTCGTATTAATTAAAAACAGTTATCTTAATATTATTAATAATATTTAATAGTCACTCAGTAACTTAAAAGTATAACATATATCAACGGTTCAAAATTTAAATTTTGAATTTGAATTTTGAAAAGTACAATGAATTTAGTTTAATATAGTTGAGATACAATTTCCATGAATTTGGTATGAAAACAACAATGAAAACAAGTTGTGATATAGTCGTGAAGTGGAGCGGAGTGGTTTTGGGAGTGGTACCAAAAAAGTTACCGTTAGAGAAATAGAAAATTTGAAATTTTGAATTTTTTCAATTTAAATAAGTAAATTATTTTTTTAAAATCACAAGCAATTGATTTTAATTAATAATATCATATTTCATATTTCAAAAAAATTCTACTAGATTTCTTGTAAGACATCTTGTACTATATCCTGTCGGCCTCTTTCAGGGCTAACTCTGCCTCAACCCCTGCTGGTATACCCTGAAACGTCGGGAAGTTATCTCTACCATCCAGCAACAGCAAGTGCACACAATCATCGCCAACTGGCTCTCGATCGAAAGCAACATCCTTCTTCGATATGACCATCGCTTCCACCCAGAACGCAGTTACTCCCGTACCCCACCATGGAAGGTCCCACAACGAGTTCTCCTACCAATTATCCGCCACAATACTATCAGATCACTGATGATCAAGCGAGAATCCTTCCCCAGACGAACCTTCTTCTACCTCGACGTGGGTGCCAGAGATGGTCTCCTAGAGTTAAACACCAAAGCAAAGCCAGCTGAGCTGCAAGCAAGGTACCCGGAATCCCTAGACCTCACTGTTGCTCCGGTTCAATGGGATGATATCGCTGGGCGCCTCCACCTCCTAGAATACGCATCGTACCGCGAAGAACGGGCTAAACTCCCGCCAGCTGCCGTCAAACCGTCCACGTCCCCTGATGCTGTATTCCACAAGATTAACCACGACAACACCCAAACCAAACCGCAACCCCTCTGCAGACAAAGCCACACCACCCTAAACCAGCGGTTTCAACAACGCCGCAACAACGTCCGCATACAAGTCGAACAACAATACCGACCAGGTGACCAGGATGAACCCCCTTCCCCGCTACCATTCACGGAGCCCACGCCTCGTCCCCAGCGTCAATGGCGCAAGCGACGCCGCAGCACCAATGCACAAGCAACACCTCCTCAGACCTCCCCACCCCCAGCCCCGACAAACCACACAAATGGTCAACTCAACAACGCTCCCTCTTCGATGACAGCGTACAAGCAAGCATTACAGCCCTACACGGGCCCAAGAATTACTAGCGCGAGCCGTGGCCGCAGCCAGAACACTTAGCATCAACACCAAACCAGGATCTACCTCCCTCGCTACCAAAGCGAATCCAGGAATAGTATCAACAACCAAACAAAACCATAAAAAACCCCACCACATCCCAGCTCGACTAACCAATCTACAAACGCTAACTGAGCTCCACAAGCTCCTATCAACAGGCCAACTACCACCAGACGTCCGGACCACCTGGCGGAGATGGCGACGCATCATGCACACCCTGGGACCTACCTCCGGGACGAGAACCATCGACACCCTGTGGGACTTCCATACTGATTCCACTCAGATACGACTTCCCCCCGAAAACCTCACTGACCTCTGTGCCCTTGCCCTCAACACCATTGGCTGGGCCCGAGATCGTATCAACAAATTTGCGGGAAAAGCTACGACGGATTCCAACCTCGGGCACATGCCCACCAGAAAGACCCTCAACTACTTATGTGATACAAATCGCACAGCAATATACAACAGGGCGCGGCAACGCAGACCGACACAAAGGCCTACCCAAGCAGCCATCACGTAATAATACTCCAACCTGTTCCGCGCAAAGATCCCCACGACCGACGCCGCCCAAACCTTTGGAGGGAACGCACTGGGAGATGATTTCACCTGCCTTACACCGCCAATAACGCAACAACACAACCGCCCAGATATATTCCTAGGGGAGCGAACAGCCCGCAGCCCTCCCCTGCCCCTCACTCTCACAGTGGCACATAACACCACAACCACATCTGCAGCGCTTCCGGAATTCTGCGAACAGCAACTCCAACAAGATTGGGAACCGCATCTCCTTACGGCATGGTCCCAAGCACAACTCCAACAAACCCCGCCTTGGACGGAAAACCTCATGCAGTACACATCGCAATGTGTTACAGAACCTCGGCGCGCCACATACCATCGCACCAATGATTTTTTCACCCAATTGCACTGGGAGGCCCACGGCATCCCGGAACAATGACAATGCGCCCCCCCGCTACAATTTGGAACTTGTACACAGCGCCGGATCCCTCATGCATCGTGAACCTTCTCCACGAACCCGGAGGTGACTCCGACACTGGCAAGCGCACCCTTCGGATCCCAATGGGATCATCCAACTCCTGGACACAGGAACCGTGGCACTCCTCCTCCACCTCCTCCCACGCCCCTTACAATTGCACTACCACCTGGACTCCCTCCGCCCCAAATTACGTACCGACATCGATACCACCAACCCCCAGAACATCTTAACAGACGCTAATGACCCCACAACCACGGCTATCTTCCACATAGACGGCTCCAGCTTCCCGAAATTGGGCCACGCAGGGGGTTTTGGAGCTATTCTCATGTTCCAAGAACACCTAGGTAATTGCAATCTTTGGATCCCACGAACACCCAACCACCAGTGCACACCAAGAAGTCGAGGCCGCCGCGATTGTCCAACACTACATACACACACGCCGGTGGCAGCCACACCAGACCCACGGTTTTACCGACTACAAGTGCCTCGCCGACTGCCAACTGCAAGGCGAATATCAACAATTATTTCCCCAACGCCCATGCCCCATCCTGTGGGAAGCTATCGCCAGATACAAACTCACGCAAGGATACCTACAGATGCACTGGGTCCAGTCACACGTCGAAAACAGTTTCGAATGGCGCCACTGCCTCAACGACGTATGTGACTGACTGGCTAAAGAAGCTGCCCTCCTCCCTATACCGACTCTTAGACGATTGGCGACATACCCACCCCCCCGTGCAACCGGCATTTCCCCCTCCACCTATACCGCGTTACCGCCTACACCTCCCGAGTGGTTATACCAAACACTTCACCAAGCTACCACCCCAGCTAATCTCTTACCCCGACCAGCACCAAGCAATCCAGGAAGCGCGCCGCGACTTCACTCTGGACGAACTCCGTACTGCCCTCTTTGCCAAGAAAGGCCCGTCTTCCGGCTTAGACCAAGTCCCCCCAACTGCGCTACGCCTGCTCTCCCAAGATGGACAATCATATATCCTGCGTTACATCAACCTCTGTTGGCGAGAAGGCGTTATCCCACGCAAATAGAAGCCCACCCAACTGATCCAACTATGGAAAGAAACAGGCACGCTAACCCTAGTGAATGGCGCCCAATCATGATTTCACAGGCAATCATGAACCTCTTCGCAAAAATGGTCGATCTCCGACTTAGAACACTTATGCTGGAGGTAGGCACCATGAGCAAAACGGCCAAAGCAAACTGCCCACGTATATCTGGTGCTGACGAATCCAACCTCACTCTACGTCTCATCCTTTATGACGTCCGCAACGCAGCACGCGTGACCAACCGAGTACATACCCTCATCATCACGGCGGTGGATGTAGAGAAAGCCTTTGATTCCGTAGAACTTCCAGTTCTACAAAATGCCATGGGTGGCCCCCCCGGACGCTTTTTCCGAACTCTATCGCTTCATCCAATATCTCTACCAAGGAGCCCTGGTCCACATGGGCAAAAAAGGAACTACCATCCAAGACTCCACAACTGTCTACCGGAAACGAGGGACTACCCAAGGCAGCCCCATCAGCCCCACCCTCTTCGGTATTGTTTATGAATACCGCCAACGATTAATATCAACCACATCCCCAGATGATACCCAGGACGGATAACAGCTCTACGAACACACCAAACAGTTCAATTCGTGGCGCGGTCTGAAAGGCAAAGCCTTAACCAAGGAAGACGTCACTATCCCCCCCAAGCACACCTTCGCCGATGAGGAATGGCATGCGTACGGGGGCCCGGGCCACAAAGAGTTATACATACCCCGCGCCTAAGCAGGATTTAACAAGTCTCAACTCCAACTACATGCCACCGGCTTCGCCACGGCCGCGTCCAAAAGTTTCACCATAGGAATCACTGTCTATCCATCTGGACATGGAGGACTTTGGCGTTGGGTTACGGGGAGTAGATAGCACCCCCATTCCAAGCCTGACAAAATACGAAAAATTCAGATCCCTAGGCCTATTCACCTCAGGGCTCAATGACCACAAACTCCAACTTCAGGAAGCCATGAACACCCTCTTATTGGCCACCCAAGTAGCCCTACACCTCAACGTATCCAACGCACGCAAACGAGAGGCACTCCGAGATCTGGTACCAGGCACCCTCGATTTCCCCCTCGGATGGACCTCTATCACAGAATCAGATGCAGATACTTAGGACACATTTCTCCGGGATTGCTTCCGCAGTACGCTGAACTTGCGGGCGACAGACACCTCTACGCTCCAAGAGGAAAATGTGGTGGCTTCGGCCTCCCCCGTTTCAAGGACCGAGCCAACCTGAGAATGGCAGCCGTATTCCTATGAGCACTATCTTCACACGATAAAACGACACAAATAGCAGTACACTCCCACCTGCGCCTGCTACGCGACGATCTCCTCCCACATGCAGACTGGAATCCAGAAGGCAGCGACCCTAGACCCCCCTTACCGATACAACCCCAAGTACCCCCAGCCACCAACCCTCTCCGACGCGAACGCAAACAGCACCCCACACCTGACCCTCAGAGCCAACAAATCCTACAACAACTCTCTGCATCCTACCCACAGTTGGCGCCCAGACGATGACAGCTACAGGGAAAACCCACCAATCGTAGAAGCTTACTACCACCAGTCCATCCACGTCAACCAACCCCCTCAACCCCCATGGAAAGACATCAAGGCAGACAACCCCAGACCACCTCCTATCCGAAACCAACCCTTCCTCGATTGGCACTCCCACGAAATTCTCTTAGCTACATCCAGATACTCAGGCCACCTAGGAATCGAATGGATGTGCGCTCTTCGCGACCTTGGGATTGGAATTCAACTCCGACAGGAACACTTTCCCCACGACATCCACCCAACAGATACCACACTTCACTCCCCCTACGTCATCACCGTCCAGCACAGGTTTACAGGGAAAATCACGCTCACAGAGAATAGCCGCCAAGCCATCCTCAAAGCAAAAGCAGCCATCCGTGACCGAAATTACTGGTGCCTCCGCCATCGCCTCTCAACGAACCGAAACAAACCCACCCCAGCCCCACGATTCGCCCTCAAATGGGGCTCGGCTTCAGAAATGAGGGAAGAGACACAGCGAATATCCCACCAATATTTAAGTCCGCAAACCAACAGAGCAGATTGAGAAATACGGATCATCCTACTGACTCAACTATCTGCCGTAGAGACATCCGCCATGCGCAGCGTCCGAACCAGAAACAAAGACGACGCTAAATGCCAATTCTGTAACAAGACAGGCACCATTGATCATTACATGACCTCCATGAGCAAACGGCACCCTCCGCAATATATATACAAGCCATCAACCACCGCCTATTCGACGGACTTGGAACAAAGATGGCATAAGAACCAATCCCCCTTACAACCCAAAAGACCCCACCTCCTCTCGAGGGGACGATCCACCCATGGAATGGCCCCTGCAACCATGGATGGCTACCAATCCCCCTGGCTACAACCCCCGAGCCATATACGAGCACAGATATCTCGACTACCAACAATAAATCCAACAACTCCGTCTGGGATCATCTGGCCTATGTACATCCAACAGTCTGCTAATGATAGTTATGGGAGCGAGAGGTTACATCCCGGTCTCGGGATATAAGGCAATTCAATAACACTTCTCTAAAGCACAAGCCACTGCAGTATACCACGACCTCACAGAGCTCTGCCACGACCACATCCTTACAATTTGGAAACTGATGCATGCATGTCCGAAGCCAAGGCCCTCCCTTAACTCCCAAACTGGAAATCCCAACCAACCGACCCACTTCAGCGTCACACCCAACCAAGGGCAACTACGGGAATAACTCAACCACACGGCCCTCCCTTAGCCCCCAAACTGGAAATCCCAACCAACCGACCCACTCCAACGTCACACCCAACCAAGGGCAACTACGGGAATAACTCAACCACAAACCACATAGAGCCTCCCCGCCAACACATCACTGTCCAGCGAACTTGCGTCAGGCATAGATTGGTCGCACCCCACTTCCCAGAAGATAAATCATCATGCACCAACAGGACCCACCCAACAGCAAGAGAACGAGAAATGACTGGAGTTAATGGAGCTGGAGCCCGACACACATTCAACGATCCCTAAGCTTGACCAACGGAAATTCCACAATCCACGTACAAAGCCAACCCCTGCCAACGAACTGAACACATAATAACGGGCCAACGAGTAACCAACGAGCCCTACGCACATCCAACGAAATCACGTGCAATACCAACGAGCACCTATCGGAATGACTACCGTACCGGACCGAAACATTAATATTGTGTTAAACTTTCTTCGAGTTTTTACTTCAAGTTTACACTTCTATTTTTAGTTCCGTTACTTCATTTTTCCGTTTACTTATCAACTGTCATAACTTGTAGTTGTTACGTTTTCAACTGCCGTTAACAGATCAATTTATTTCCCTTTAACAGCTAGCTTTTTAGAAAAGCTTGACTATTGCATTTTTTCCCCATATCTGAAAACTTTTATTCCTTTGACCGCTATTTCCGGTCTCCAGTCATACTTTATTTCCTTGGACCGTTTTTCCGGTTTCCGGTCCACGCTCCAAGTAAAATGGTAAAACAAGTCAGATAGGTTAGTTAAAGTGGTAATACTTAACATATTTTCCTTTATTTTTCCACAGACTGACTTGAACAACTCCAACTGCTATACAACACGTGTAGCACTTGAATACTATTCGTTAGTTCTCAGAATTTGCATTGTTTCGCAAGGGACAAGTAGTCTGTCAAGCAAGTGTACTAAATAAACTGGAATTGACCATCCCAGCGTCTTTTGGTACTTTCCCTGTTCTCGGAAGTATTTTGAGATCAAATGACAGCCGTGTGTGTATTCATTTGAATACCGGTTGGTAATTTCCTCACAGGAGGATAGTCAAGACTTATAATTCGAATTTCCCTATTTTTTCGGAAGAGTCACACTTTGTGTGCTGTCGACAGCTCGAATTGGGGAACACCTACCTGCTTCTGGAAACACCAACAGCGAGCAAGCTCAAGGTCTGCCATTACACCCACACAGGAAAGCTAGTTCACCTGTCTTTGAGTGGCCGGTCATGGTGACCGTTGCTCATGTTCACCACACGCAGAGAGGCGACTTGTACCATGTATTCAAGTCTTGTTCACGTCTGTTCAAGTCTGTTCAAGTCTGTTCAAGTCCCTTGCATACATAGGACAGTCCCTCAAGCAAGCCCCATCGAGTAGCAACCAGCCCTAAAGGTCTCCTTTGCAAATTCCAGACCTGTTTGCTACATCGTGGGTCTTCTACGTTCAGGCGTGACAAAATGAGCCTTCCAGCCTCATTTCCTCGCCCCAATTACGACCTGGTCAGTCAGGAAGTCTACCACCGAGAGGAATGCCTCAACATCTTTCGTACGCTGCGCAACAACCTCAAGGTCCCCTTCATAGACACATACAGGAAGGCCCTCAAGGACGGCTCGGCCAAGAAGCTCTCGCCCCAGACGGACGGAATCAGCCGCGCCCACTTCATTAAGGTCGTACTAATGACTTTAAATAAGGACCTCGGCCCCCTCTTAGCGAAAGCAGTAAAGGACTGCCTTCTCAATCTTGAGGAGGAGCCTTTTCTCCCCATGCAGCCCCTTGAGCAGATGGTGGATTATTGGTTGGACCCATCCATGCAGCCCCTTGAGCAGATGGTGGATTATTGGTTGGACCCATCCACTTTCCACAAGTGGACCGCTTATAGAGGTGAGAGAGACCTAGCTATAAGTAGGTACAACGACCTTGCGAAAAAGGTCGGTTGGGTTCTGTCCCCGGACAACGTCCCCAGCTCCACACGCTACGCGACGATCCCGGCACCAGCGGCCACGGCGGCTCCTACCATGGGCCCAACTCGCCCCCCGCTGGCAGCAGCGACGACTACAACTACGACTACGACTACGGCTACAGCTACGGCAGCGACGATACCTCCGGCTACAGCAGCAGCATCGTCATCGCGCTTCATGGCGGCCCCCGCCAGGTAAGGTTCCCCCCAACTGGCTCCCAACGCTTTGGTGGCCCCATCACAGCCTTCCCAGGTCGACCCTCTCGCCCTTCAGGAAGTAGTCTGGGCCCCATAGGCGGGTCAGAGGCACAGCGTTCCCTGTTTTCCCGACCGAGGTTGGACCCATCCATGCAGCCCCTTGAGCAGATGGTGGATTATTGGTTGGACCCATCCACTTTCCACAAGGCTGCTGACGGGGCATTTTCCCCACTAGCATCAGGGTATGGTTCATCCCCGACCCCGAGGTTTTCTCAACGGAGCCCAAGCCTCCCGGGATCATTCGCCTACCCTCCGGACTCCCGGTACGAAGACAGCGGCGCGCTTTTTGTCTCCCCATACGGAAGGGTAGTCGAGGAGGAAGAAGAGTCGAAAGGGCCTCTGTTCTCTTTCTCTCCCGAGCGAGGGGCAGAGCCAGCCGACGGTGACAGCCTCCCCCTATCCCCCCGAGTCGGGCAGTCCTCAAGCCGACCCCGTTCTGCCCCTCCACGTATCGTGACTTTCTCCACAGTTAGGCAATCGCTCCCGCCAGCTGGTGGGAGCGACGAAGATGGAGAGACCGGGACGGCGGTCGCGGAAACCGCAGCCTTTGCAGCGGTCACGCCAGAGGTAGCCGGAACGGCTTTAGCCAGCCCAGCTGCCCCGACGATCGAAGTGGAGGTGGACAACCCGTCTGGGAGTAGAGCGACAACTAGTGCATCCTCTAGTAGTGGCGAGCAGCCCTCGTCGAGTAGTTCCGAGCCGTCACGCACCCGGAATGGTATACGCTTTAGTGGCAGCACCGTCCTTATGATGGTGGCGCCATTTGAGTTGGCTACCAAACGACGACAACGTCGTCTAAGGGAGATCAAAAAGCTCAAGTTTGACCACGTATCATTAGGATACACCTTGCGCCTGTTTCTTTCCAATCTTTGCCTTGTTATGACCCAGTCTGAGGCCGAGATCTTCCTCAACGCGTGGTCGGCAAGAACTTCTTCCAAAGACTCCTACACGAAGTCTCTGCAGCTCTTGCCATGGATCTGGCTGGACTACCGAGTAGACTCACGATGGAAAATCGACATCGTCTACGACGTTACCAAGCCTTTCGGCCCGAGTTACAGGAATGACATGAAGAGACGGTCGAAAGAGAACTTGGCCACTTATATCACGCGTTTACAGAAGCTCTTCAGACAGCTGCAGAACGAAGGCCTTGTGGCCGAGGAATCCCATAAGTACGAGGTAGCCTGGCGATGTGTCTCCCCTATGGAGATACAGCACATAGAGGCCCTGCAGATAGAAAGGAAGAAGCGGGGCATTGCGCCGACACGCACATTGGAGGAGATGAGGTACCTCATCCTCAAGGCTAAACCGCGTACCTTGACGGATTGGGACCCCAAGATGATCCTGACGGCACCGGATTTCGACTACGGCCGGCGCCCTCCTCGTAAGGAGAGGACCAAGGAGAGCACGAGATATAAGCCAAGAACCAAGTGGCCCCGCGACATCCCCTCGGGTAGTCAGCTGCAGGTCGTGGCGAGGCAAGCTCCGGCGTCCCATCAGCAGAACAAGCCGAAGTCTGGCCCGGGCCCGGACCAACGCAAGGGCTCTGCGCCTTCGAGTTCGTCCGGCGGGCGTACAACCAAGACTGCACGCTTTTCTGGGGTCAACGCGATCAAAATCGCCAAGCCGGCCCAGTGGACGAAGGACCCCGCCAAGGAGAACCGCGCGCCACACAACAAGAGCTCCGAGCCCTGCGCCTACTGTCAACACTTCGGCAAGGTAGAGAAACCAAACCACACTCGAAGTCTGTAGGACACGCACGCGCGATCTGGAGAAGGGGCTCAACTCGCATTGGTGCCCCCCGCGGGCCGGGAAGCAACGCTCTGGCCCCGGACAGAAGGATCGTCGCGGAAAAGACCGCAAGGAACGCAAGGATGCCCCTATGGCGGCGGTGATGGCGGCTCAAGCGACGGTAGACGACCCTAGCCAGGTAAGCACCCATAATATATTGGACGGCGGGACTGACACGGCTCTTGAATGCCGTTATGTCGCTCCCGTACGACCTCGTAAGGCAAATGTCCTCCAAGGACGGGTCCTGGCTATTGCCGGACTGGATCAGACCGCCGACAAGGCTATCGACATCTTTGTCATAGTTGACACTGGATGTAATACCTTGGGGTTGATCCACCCACGCTTGTCCTCCAAGATGGGCCTGACTGAAATGGATTTGCCCATCCTGACAGCCCGCACGGCTCAAGGGAACTATGGTTAGAGGCATACGTCTCTACATTCAAGTCCTCCCTACAAGAGGCTGGGATGAGATTTACCTTTACATCTCTCAGCATGTTACCCCGGGAGCGGATATTTTGCTTGGTACTGCCCTTATCATGCAGACCAACATATCCACGGATGCCCTTTTCACCTGTATGGCAGCTGGCCAATAGTGGCCGGCCGTGCCGACACGGGCGGAGAACGAACAAATCCTCTTGGATGAGTTTGAGATCCTGACCCCGCCCCGACAGGCCAGCGAGACTGTCAATCAGGTTTTGCGAAGCAGGACAATCCTAAGAGATGGTCCCTGCCAACAGTTGGTCACGCTGATGGACCTCCCCTCGGATGATAACGAGGAGAAGCCCAAAAGCAAGACCTTAAGGAATGTCCTTTAAGTCTCCTCCCTTTGGTGGCGATCACCACTGACGGGAGTGATGATGAAGAGGAACAGAAGAGAAAGAAGAAAGCGAAGAGAAGACAGACGAGACGGAGGAGAAGCAGGAGGACAGTACTGACCGTACATCCCCCACACCGCGACAGACACGATCTCTGACCACAGCGGCCCGACTGGACCGTACACCGGTCTCGGCTTTTCCGATCACGGGTCTTCCCCCAATACGCGAGGAGGAGGACGTGACTCCTCAGGGACGTGACTCCTCAGGGACACCAGCCCAGGCTGATCTTGAAGGAGCCACCGCTTCAAGCTCAAGCTCGAGTTCTTCGAGCTCGGGGCAAGGTCACCGGGCCACGCAAGCCTCACAAGAGACTCCCGTAGGGGGACCATCATCCACTCCCTCCACCGCGTCTCCTAGCGAGTGGGCACGCAAGCCCGGATCGGCCGATACGCCTAGCCGGTTAGGACCCAGGGAGTCTCCCATAGAACCTACTTTCTCACCGACAACTCCCGCTCACTCGCCCGCGTTGTCGAATGTCACGTCACCGTCTCCCTCCGGCGCCAAGGCACAAACAGGTGCTAGCGTTACGTCGCCCGCTCTTTCGAACGTCACGTCTCCTAACGCACTACTTTCTCCTCCAGGACCGACTCGGTCGGAAAGGGGGGTTATAGTGATAGATGGCACGCTCCCGGCGGCGACGTCGTCGTCAGGGACACCGGCGCGTCAAACCGCTACGCCTGTACCACTATCACAAGCTAGCTCCTCATCTTCTCCCTTGCCGCGATCACTTCCACCCTTAGTCCAGCAACCTCCTATACCAGGATTGCCACAATTTTGGACACAGGGATCGCAGCGATCATTAGGGTTTTCTCTCATGTCTTGCCGCTATGGATCAATCTCCCCTGGCGCAGCTCGAACCTTCCCACAAGGAGATTCGAATCTGACTAACCTTCAGCTCATAGCGGTCCGAGGCCGCGCTATAACGGATACTGGCATGAGACAACTCGACCAGGGAAGACCTACAACTCCACGGAGAGCGGGTCTATCAACCCCGGGTCGAAATAGCATCATGCACCCAGTAGGACCACGCATGGTTACTCGCACACACGTCGGGTTGGAGAGAGATATGCACCGTCAAGGCAAGAGCATACCAGCTGTCCCGCAAGTAGGACGGTTTTGAAGGACGTTTATAATGACAGGAAGTCACTGTTCATTATTCAAAACCCGATTGTCCGCCTCCGCCCCTATTGGGAAGATCTCGTCCAATTCGGTCAGCACATTAAATGCAACCATCGTTGCTACTATTACCTGCCTTACCTCATCCGGGTTCATGGGATCTACGAGGACCCGTCTTTTGACGACCCAGGCAATATCACGATAGTGCGACACCGACTCGAGATCCGCGATGACGGTGGGTATGAAATCCCGCTTCATGGCGGCAACATACTTCTAGATCGGTGCTTCTCACTCCGTCAGTTGACAAGATATGAGGACATGCACCAACATAGTTACGTAGCCACGCGCTTATACTCGAGCCAACTGATTAGATCATTAGCGTACGTAGCCCCTAGGGTCCGACAGGCTAAGGCGTGGGCCCGGATTTCCCTACGCCAGTTGCCGGAAATCATGGCACAAGTCAACCAGAGAGACCGTATATTCCTCGACAACAAGGGATATATCGCGCCTTATATTGGCCCAGGTTACATCGACTGTCAAGTCGTTCATACCTTTGCAGGTGTCACTATGAAAACCATGAACGTCTGCCATCAGGAGCGTGGCACGGGCCTTTCCCAGCCCGAGGATGTCCTCCTGTCGGAATGCATCGTTTTTGTTCCTTGCTTGCAAGGACCAGCCCCTATACAAACCAACCCACAGGATGATTGGATGTGCATCGAAAAACGCACCGAAGTGGATGCGCATCACGATCGCTTTGTCAAAAACCCTGCGGTAACTAACCGCTGCAACATCCAGTTCGTCGAAACGAACCGTACCCCGAAACATATCAGTAATTTGCTGAACGGTCTCCCTCTCAAGTTGGTATTGCCGGCCATGGTTATGCATTGGACCCCCACTGACGATGTTTCACCATCCGCCGGTTTGGGGACGATCCAGAGCTCAATTGGCCTCAATTCTGGCTTTTGGGTTGGACCAGGAAGACCCGATATCCGATACCCTGCTTTTCAGGCATTACATATCATACTCGCACGAACGGCCATATGGTTTCATGGGCCACCTATCAGGACTCTACCCGGGACATGGGGGACAGAGTGTGTCTCAGCAGATTATGAACCACGTAGTCCCATTTCCATGGTCCCACACTGTATCAGTGGAACCGGTACGATCAAGGGGAGCATAGGACGGCATGATGAAGACTATCTCGGCTGCCCTATTTTCGTACGATACCATTTTGCCTTCGAGCACTTATGGCAGTGGTTTGTGTGTCTCATATGCAGGCGTCTTACTTGTGTATAAATTATGTGCTTGTATATCTATGTATTTATGCATCTAGTTATCTTGTATGTATGTATGTATGTATGTGTGTATATATGTATGTATTTCAAGTTCATATACGTATGTATGTTTACGTTGCAAACAGCATGTGTGCATGCTTTGTCGGGTTGTGCTAGTTTATTGGCACAAGCAATATCGCCTCCTACTCCAAGCTGTAGCGCCACCGTGTCTGCTTCTGGTGGCAAGATCGTCTCTTTTCGTGTGTGCGAGCGCCCAACTTCTTCTTCTTCTTCTTCTTCTTCTTCTTCTTCTTCTTCTTCTTCTTCTTCTTCTTCTTCTTCTTCTTCTTCTTCTTCTTCTTCTTCTTTCTTCTTCTTCTTCTTCTTCTTCTTCTTCTTCTTCTTCTTCTTCTTCTTCTTCTTCTTCTTCTTCTTCTTCTTCTTCTTCTTCTTCTTCTTCTTCTTCTTCTTCTTCTTCTTCTTCTTCTTCTTCTTCTTCTTCTTCTTCTTCTTCTTCTTTCTTCTTCTTCTTCTTTCTTCTTTCTTCTTCTTTTTCTTCTTCTTTTTCTTCTTCTTCTTCTTCTTCTTCTTCTTCTTCTTCTTCTTCTTCTTCCTCTTCTTCTTCTTCTTCTTCTCCTCCTCCTTCTCCTCCTCGTCCTCCTCGTCATCCTCGTCATCCTCGTCATCCTCGTCATCCTCTTCATCCTTCTCCTCCTTCTCCTCCTTCTTCCTTCTCATTCTTTTTCTTTTCGTCACTTTTTTTTTGGTTTTTTCTTTATTGTCCTGGTGTTCGATGCAAGCTCAGCTCGGACCATTGACAGGGCATGTGACAATGGCCACCTTCTGCCGTCTGCTCACATGCATACTTCCATACTAATACATTTTCAATTACATACATGCACATAAATTACATACATAAGATGCATTACATACATAAGGTTTCAACTCAGCTTCTAGCCTTAAGCATGATAGCATGTGTATTAATGTTATATAATTACTACTGCTACGGTACTTTGAAAATTGAGTGTCATAAAGTATAGGTGTCAGTCAATGACTTCAATCATAACTTAGGACTTAGGATGAATTGCTGAGTGTCAATCAAAAATGATGTCATAGCAGGAACCCGACATGACGTCACCAAAATTGTTGGGGGCCACGTAATGATGAGCATTCGCCCGGATGATGGGTAGCCCAGCGGTTGCTTGAAATCAAATCATGTTCAAGACTTATCATATGTAATTTCATCGCCCAGCTCTTAGTTCAAATCGTTATTCCCAGCGATTTGCGCCGCTGCGCGGACGGCTACCGTTACGTAGGATAGTTAATTTGTCAAATGAAGGACACTGACAATTACTGATAAATAAGGTACTGTTACGTAATTTGTTATATCCAGATTGATCTAAAGAATTCTAGTCAGAACCTCTTTAGTTTTGTGACGTTAGCAGTCGTTTTAGAATTCGGTTTATTAAATTGCGCATTACTGTGACGAACCAGTCACTCTGAAAACAGTAGGTAAAGTCCCCATAAACTGTAGCACTTTAAAGTACTTAAGGTTGTGAGAGTTGTGAACGAGAAGGAGACCAGTTACTTGAACGGGTATGCAAAGCATGCCGTCACCCAGGTTCCAATGATATGATGGGACTAATAAATTTTACTCAGGGTTTCGATACAAACTCGAAAACCACATGGAGGGAGTAAGTGTCTGGAACGGGGCATTGGACAAGTTAATTAGATCCTAGTCCACTCAGTACAGCATAACCGTGGAGTCACAGTAGCTTCACTCTCCTTAGTACGTAATACTTCAAGTTAGTAATTGTGTATTACCATATTTTCTGGTACTGGTGGCGAGTTGCCTTTTATGTTCATATATTACCAATTTGGTGAGGTTGGTTTCCTTTTTGGTTCTTTTGAATCTCAGTATGACGCAGTAAATGATGGTAGACAACTGGGATCCCGGAGCCTCCGGTTAACAGGCTAGCTTCCCTACCCGGATCCTTCAATTTTTCCCATCGGGTTATGAGCCTTGCTAGTGCTTTCCCCTGCAAGAAGCCGCTAACGGAAGGAGGGGGTAGGGAAATGAAGAGTCTGCAGTGTGACGTGGCTTCGAAAGTGAGAGTTGGCGTCTGCCAGAAGGACCACAGCGCATCGGTCTGTGTCTCTGCCAAAGAGGCACAGCAGCAGGCAAGTTGGCAGCAAGAAATGTTTGGTTGCTGCGGAGTTTGTGTTCTGCTTTGTTTTGCAGAGCTGGACTCGTGGGAAATCCTACGGGTATCGATGGCTCATTTTGGCGTGACTGTGAGTCGTCGGGTGGAGCTACGAGTGGTTTTGCCTCGTCTTTGTCCGTTCGGCAGATGAGATCGGTCTGTCGGTGTGAGACTGCGAGACTACGTTCCCTCTGTACTAGAAGGAGGGGAAAACCAGTCTAGTTTAGAGGCGGCTTTATTGCGTACTCTGTTCGTTGACCTTCTAGTGCCTTTCAGTACTCGTTAGTATGTTGTTAGACTAGGGGGCATAGACCTTTGTGGAAGCCTGTACTGTTTGCCGCACCGTCTCAGGGGCTGAAGGTCTATGGTTGGGTAGGGGCTCGCTACCTCTTTTAGTTTGTTTGTCAGACACCGACCCGGAAAGTGCCCGAAAAACGGGGGCCAAGCCTACAATATCGCGAAGTAGGGTGTGTGGGACTTATGTTTATCAGTCGGGTGGCTGCCCACACATGTAATGTTCTGATCAGTGTTGTAACCATGGGTTATAGCGGGGTGGTGGAGGGATTAACTTTAGTTACCCCCAAGTTTGTTTGCTCTGACGAGAGCATGAGTTTGGAAGACAATGATACGGGGAGGCACCTGAGGCTGTACAGCTAGATATGGCGAACCCGAGCGTTGGTGACTGTTTTCTTTTTGTTTTGGGGTTGGAGCAGGCAGCCCGTTTGCTGCTTGCGTGGGACCCCAGGGGGACAGGAAGGCTTGTATCAGACATTCGAGACCTTTTCCCTGTAAATTGGAGCAGTGTAAGCCCACTGACATGGTGTGGTGGGGGACATGTTGCTGTTTGGATATTGGGCAGCTTCAGGTCGTGGAAGGGCCGGCTGGCGTTGCTTGCAGCTGTTTCTGCTCTTCATGTACATTCATATTTTACCCACTCACACATTTGTTTCATTGCATGCACCGTTGGACAACTTTATAGACATGCTTCTTTTGGGTCTGTGTGCATGCTGGTTGTGTTGCTCTTTTTGGTGGCTCAGTTTAGTGTTGATGCAAGAGTCAAGGGACGACAAGAGACCTTTGAGGTCCAACAGAACACACATTATAGATATGTGGTGTGTTAGCGTTTTATGTGTGTAAAGAGCCAAGGGGCATTCAGATTTTATTCAAGAGGCCAGAGGCACATTTAGTAGCCCAGAGCCCACTCTATAGAAAGGTGAGATGTTAAATGAGAGCACAGGTTGAGATAGACATAGGCAGAACATTCAGTCTATCATGGCTGAAAAACATACACAAATTTCACTGGTTTTTACGGGACATTTTTCATGTGTTGAGCTGTGCTCATGGAGCTATGTTGGCCTCACTTGTCCTGTTCGTGCGCTGGCGTGTCTGTGTGGTGTCAGTGAATTGTTCCTTTTGCTTCCCACTTTGTGTGCATTCAGTCTAAAGCTTTTGCTGAGGTGGGGGGGAGTGTTTGTTGAAAACTTGACACACACATGACCATACCTAGCATCTGGGTGGATGGTACCTGACTTTACTTCCTTTGTTTATGCTCTGCGAGCTCTTTGCTATGACATTTATTTAGTTGCTGGCACGTGCTTTCATGTTCGGTCTGTCTGTGCTTTCTCTCGTTCTGGAATTTACTTTTGGACCTTGCTCCCTTTCTTCGGCTCGGTGTGGAACGTTGGACTCTTGTCGGCTTTGGGAAGTTTGTTGGGTGCCCTGGCGGGTGCTGGGACCTTTTCCCTTATTCGGTTCATTGGACAATCTCTTTCTCTTTCATTTTCTCCTTGTGTGAGTTTGAGAGGTGGCGTCGTTACTTTAGTTGTCGTTTTGGATCTTTGGTGGATGTCACGCCGGATGACAGTCTTCTTTGGTTTTGGCATGGAGTGACAGAGTTGGTGGGTGTTTCGCAAGGCGCCGGATGGACTCGGTTTGATTCAGAATGGTCCATCGTGTCCTTTGCTTTATTTTCGACCCGGATGGTTGGACTAGGGACGAGAGTGGACTTCTGGTTAGTGTGCACGCTCGTTGGCGTTGTTTGGACTGGTCTTGCGGTATCATTTGTGCACATAGTAACTTTCAGCTCCTGGTCGGGGCTGTTTATCTTGTGGCGCGCGTGTTTCGGATATATTGCCATACTGAATTGGGCTGGCGGACAATTTACTTTTGGTTAGCGCGTGAGCCCATCGTGGGCGGATTGCAATGCTTCAGTTTCATCCGCTTCAGTGGTTATTTCAGAGGAGTTGTCGGCTGCGTGGCTACGGCGTGGAGCAGCGGCGACGCTGGCAAGGTTCATCGGTGGGTCTGTCTTCGTGAAAGACCCCAAATCAGGCCGCCTCCCCTCTTATTCGTTCTCTGTCGTTGTTGGGTGATGGAATTCGCTCTTCAGTTTGCAGTTTAGGCGAGCACATGTTGCACTTGCTGTGCATGTTGTGGTGTGAGCCACAGAATCGTGGGAGCTCCGCAGCGAGCGTGGGGGAGGTGCGGCGGCAGACACCGCTCCTTTGTTTTGGGTTAGTCTGCGGTGGTTTCCGCCTGGGTTCGTTTCAACAGGCGGTGGTGGCCCCAGGTTGTGGGCATGGTGGACTGTATTGTTTGCGACGTTTAGTTCAGAGCTGTTGGGGGCAGGAGCCTCAGTGAAATGGGTGGAGTCACTTTCGGCGGCAGTTGTTTTTCCCCTCATTTATGAAGGAGGGATGAAGGACACGGACATTTTGGCAATTGGACATTGTTGGTGCTTTGGCGGGGTTGTGCCTTCGGTTTGGTTTTGGCGCGTCTATTCTTCCGGCAGTGTGGAACCTGTGGCAGTCATTGCTCTCCCTCACTTTGCGGGGTGGCTGTTTTGGTCCCTGCGTTGTTTGTATGGAGTCGGCGGCATACCGTCGGATTGTCAGCAGAGGGGGAGGGCATGAGCCCATGGTTTTCGGGTAGCGTGTTGGTGTTGGCACGAGATGGACCTTTGTTTCGGGACAGCCGCGCGGTAGCGCGGTTGGGTTGCCCTTTTCGAGCAAGGGGGGGCAAGGAGCAGTTTTTGCCTAGTAAGTAAGACATTGATGGCGCAGGAGCGCAGATTGCCTTTGAGGCAAGGCCGAATGCAGCAGGAGCTGTGGTGAGGGCCACAAACATTTGTGTGGTCAAATGGTCAGGGTACGCAAAGTGCTGTGACAACAAAAGGGTCACATACCTGCAGGTGGGAGAGGCTCAGGGAGCCTAAGTTTTTGCCTTACTTTAACTTTCGCTTTGGCGGTGGGCTCCGGTGGTGGAGCATGTGTACTTCTGGAGCAGCCGGAAATCCGGGCTCTACGTGGTAAGCGGCAAGGTGGTCGTCCGGTGGGCGTGGTTGAGCAGAAGGCTCAAAGGGAGCTGCACTTCAGTGGGTCTGTCTTCAGGACAGACCCCAAACAGGCCAGTTACCTCTCTTCTTTGTACGCGGACTTTAGGCCGTGGGGGTGGTAGTGCAGCGAGCGCATGGACATGTTTGTTGTCTGTGTCTGAGGCAAGGGCGCCTAATTGCGGAGCGGCGCTTGAATGGTGAAATCGTAGCGGAGGTGTGTTCTTGCGGGGTCTGGGCGGCGATGTGGAGCGCGGCAGGAGTAGCAAGGGCGCAGCGCGCGAGACGTGGACCTGAGTGGTCATCTGTGGGAAAGGAAATGGACGACTTTCTTTCATCTGTTCTTCTTTCGGAATGGTATGTGGCGAGTTTGCACACGGATGCAGTTGTCAGTAGCTTGCATCATGGAAGGACTTGCGAGAGCGCCACAGGTGGGGCGTTGGTGTGTTTTGGTTCAGCGGTTGGCCGGTGGCCAGGATGCTGAGTGGGGGTCCAGTTTTTAGGACCGGCCGTGGACAATTGGAGCTTACTCTTCGGCTACAAAACCTTTCGGGGAAGTGGGTGCGGCGGTCACGGCCGCGAGCGGTGAGTCAGCCGGAGACTTAGGGACTTGAATCAAAGTTTTGCTCTTGGAGAAGAGCCAGCATGGCAGTTTTGTTACCACGGGAGCGGTTTTGCAGTTGCCCTTTGGACGGTGCCAGTCAGGTGAGCTTTTTTGAGCCTGGACCCACGGATGGTCATTTGGTGGTTGGTGCTCGGTGTGCACCTGGACTTTGCTTCCGGTTGGGGAGCATTTCTGCAATGGTGCAGTGGGAGGTTTGCCAGGCTTTTTGCCGTCGTTTTGGTTGTGGAGGCCATAGTCGTCTGGCGATGTGGAACCTTTTCTGCTTGATGATGGTCGGAGCGCGACGAACGTCTTTCTTCTTCCTCCATCAAGGGGGGGGGGGGGATGGTTACTTATATTTCAAATTCGATTGTCAGCAGAGGGTGAGGGCAGCATGATGAGCCCATGGCTTTTGGTGCACGAGGTGTTGCTGGTCGGCCGGATGTTCTGGATCAGTTGGCCGCGGGCCGAGGCAAAAGGCGCATGTTTGCCGGCAGTGATGGCCGATGGATGCCCGGAGTTGGTAGTTATGGCATAGCGGTGTGTTGCGCCGGGTAGGCGCGGGAGGACGGTGGAGCTTCGCCGTTTGGTCTAATGTCGCTACGGCAGAAGGCGCCACCCTTGGCAGATGGAGGCGCGGTGGTGAGCTATTTGGACGCTATTGCCTATGTTTCGGGGATGAACGTTGAATCATGGACGGCGGAGCCGGGCGGCGGGGCAGGGGGAGTTCCCTGTAAGGCTGGACGGTGGGTCGCCCTCCGGGGCGGGTCATGCGTCAAGTTTATGGAACGACCGTCGGGTTTCCCCTTGATTTCTTTTATTTTTGACTGCTCATTCTTAGTTGGACCTCGGGGGAGTGCATTTTGCCCGTGTTCGAAGTTACCTTTGATTGGTAGAGTTTTTCATGTTTGTGTCGTATCTTCCGTTTTATTTCATATGATTGTTGGTGTTGCATACATATGCATGGCGTCATTGATTTTCTTTTACCTGTTGGGTTACATGCGGTGATGTTAAGGTTATTTGCACTTATCCTAAGTTGCTGTATTACGTAATTAACTTTCGACTTTATCTGTTGCTTTGTGCTTGGCTTAAGGTTAAGCAAGTGGATAGTAACTGCGTGCCTTTACATTTGGTAATTGTTAATGCTTTGTCGTACGTTTTGTGTTTGTCGTTTGAAGCGAAATTAGGTTCTGCAATGTTTGTTGTACATTCAATTGGTACGTTGCTGTATTTGGATCATATTTGACTTTGACTGTCTTATGTGCTTTGTTCATGTACTCGGATAGCCTATCGACAGGGGCGAGTCAGCAGATGATGTGATTCCTGATATGAATGTTTCTTCTTGTCAGACCTAGCAAATTTTCGCTGTTATTAAGTAGTAAGTTTGTTCATCTGAGTACAGGGTGAGACTTGTGTGTTGGGTAGTGTTGCACTTGGGATGGGGATAGTTTTGCTCTTGATTCTCCTCATGCATCGGGCCGCGTCTTTGCTGAGATGTCCTAGGCCCTAATTAAGGGGGAGCATTGGACAAGTTAATTAGATCCTAGTCCACTCAGTACAGCATAACCGTGGAGTCACAGTAGCTTCACTCTCCTTAGTACGTAATACTTCAAGTTAGTAATTGAAGTATTCCTGTATTACCATATTTTCTGGTACTGGTGGCGAGTTGCCTTTTATGTTAATATATTACCAATTTGGTGAGGTTGGTTTCCTTTTTGGTTCTTTTGAATCTCAGTATGACGCAGTAAATGATGGTAGACAACTGGGATCCCGGAGCCTCCGGTTAACAGGCTAGCTTCCCTACCCGGATCCTTCAATTTTTCCCATCGCGGGGAGGCAGTGAGACTAGCTTTCTCATATCCCGTTATTGCAAAGGCGAAATACCACCGTCTATGTCGGATCACAATGATGCAATGAAGTTAGAGGAGAGAGTTGCAAGAAGAGCAGGTCTACTCCCCTGCATAGTACTGTGACTATAAAGTCAGTACTTGACTTTTCGGTTTTCTTACATACATTATGCGCAGCATCAGGCAATAGCGTTATTGCCGGATACGTGCGTGCTTCTTGCGAAGGTTTCGGTCAGTAAAATGCAATCCAGCGGAAATTGTCTACCAGGTCCAAGTAACTGAAGATTCTACCTAATAATGCGTAAGTGAGTACTGCATTTACAGTCTGCTTGACGCTAGCGGCGTTAAGCTGTTAGAACTAATAATCAATATTAATAGTTACATGGGCCGGCCGTATAGGAGTAACGGTGTCGGTAGAGCCATTACTTATATCCTGCCAGTCATATTGTTCTGCGCGCCTTCCGTTGGTTTGGCGCGTTATTAAAGCTTTGTTACTGCAGACGTGGTCTACTGTGAGTTCCGGATCATTATATTAAGTTATACTGGTCAAACAGGTTATTGAGCCTTGTAGTGCGAACTCTGACACAGAGCTTTAATCGCTAACATACATTTTTGGTGAGCTGGCACTAGGCAGTCACGCAAAAGTGTGCATCTACTTGACGTGCAGAAGGCAGTCAATCATTATTACATAAGACGTGCTGTAGGCAGTCCCTATCTTTCCTACCTGTGGTAAGACTAGGTACGATAGGTACTAGGACACCACACCCCTATTTTCCCCTATCTTTTCACCCTCACTCACCTCAGGTTAGTGAGCGTCTGATAGTAGTCGAGCATATCTCCTATCTTCCGCACTTCGCATACTAGACCAACATGGCAAACCCCATGTTTGAGCTAAGTTCAGAATGGAACCTCCCAAACTCCATGACGACAAACCGGACACGCTGCTTGCAGTGATTGGAGCAACCAATCCTAGCGTCCTGTCAGTCATCCCTGGATGTGAGGATCATCCATTCGTCAAAGCCATGAAAGAACCTAATGTTTTAGTTCCCCCTGACTCTCCCATTGAGGATCCTCTACTTTCCCCAAAGGAAGGAGATGAGACCACTGGTAAAGTCAAGAAGGAACCACAAACATCAGTGAAAGCTGAACCTAAATCTGACGAGTTGGGAGACTCCGAGGTAGTCACTATTCCTACTGAGCTGAAAAGCAAAGTACCAATATTGACCCTCGGAAGCAAACCAACTGGAATATTTAGTTCTCAGCGAGCTGCTAGGCATTACGGAACCGTCGAGAAGCAAAAGAAGGAATCCCTCAAAAGGATACTATTTGCTTATTTGTTGCAGTCTTGCTCCCATGACCGCAAAGTCATGGCAGTGATGCAACAAGGGGGAATGGATGGTGTCGCTTGTTTCCTTGCACTGCAAAAACATTACGGGGGGCTTGAATTAGTCAAGTTCCAAGAGGACCAGCAAACCATCTACCACTCGTATCCCAAAAGGATGAAGGATGTGAGTACATGGTTGGCAGCGTACCTCAACATAGTTGAGAAACAAGAGAAACGAATGCGAGCTCCCATCTCCATCCCCATGAAAGCAGACATGATCATAAACAAATTAAAACATCTACCTCCTTTTGCTCGCTACTATGAGAATGTTTGGTTGTCTTTACTCCCACAACAGAGACCTGACTGGGACGCTTTCTTGCAGATAGTGCAACAAATCGCCCAAGGAAGTGTCTCTCTAACCAAAACACAGAAACTGTATGGGACCGGCAGCTCACGTGCCGACCCTAGTATTACAGTTAATCTCATAGGAGCAAGAGAAAGACAAGCAAGGGGAGACAGGATCACATGTTTCAATTGTAACAATGAACATGTCATGAAGTTCTGTCTTGTGCGTTGTCTCTTAAAAGACTGTCCAATGGATGGCCATGGTCCCAATGACTGTCCTTTAAGACTGCAAGCAGCCAGGACAGTAGCACTAGCTCGAGGGACAGAAGGAAGAAAGAGCAGTAAGAGTACTAAGATTGAGAAGAGTGAGACAAGCACAGACAGAGAGAAGAGTGCTAAGAAGAAAGGGAAGGAGAGACGTAAGTTGAAAGCATCTGATTTCGTGAAGGGTAAAAAGAAAGCCATCAGTCTGAATGCGGGGGGTTCAGACTCATCACTCAATCAGCCACCCAGCGCATCTGGAAGAGCTGGAGAGCAAGCCGGGAGGATGGAGCAAGCGCCACGACAAGTAAGGTCAGTGAGAGAGAGCAGTACCACCACACCTACCTTCATGTCTAACGCTTACCAAAGCTCTATCAAAATAATCCCTAAGCTGCACGAGAACAACTTCAAGACCTCTTTAGACATGGCAGCAGACCCCACCCCCCAAGGAGCAATTTACCCACTTGGGGATGGGGTGGGGGTTGCTACGTTTCAAAAAGGGGTACAAAAAAGTTTCTCAGTACCCTAGTCATAAAGGAAATAGACGGGCCGACACTCAATCTTCATGCCCAACCTATACTTCAGGACACCTCACACATACCTAGTGCAAAACAGTGTGAGGCCATAGCCGAGAGTACAGGGAGGCGGTCCGGGTGTGAATGGAACTTTCCGCGGCCCGGAGGGGTGTAGGGGAAGGGGCTAAGCTAGCAACACGGTTAGGTGAAGGGTTTGACTTCTGTGCTAGGCACACAACGCAAGAAAACAGCAGGGCAACTATTTTAGAGATATATAGGTCTAAGCTTAGGGCGGGGTTTTTACCCCTCCAAACTCATTCATATTATCCCCTAATGAGTGTCTTACTGTCGAATGGGTCAAACCCCTTGTTGAGCAGAAAGTTGCGAAGCCCGCTCCTTACCTACCAACACCATCCATATCACCACCTACGTCTTCCTCTTCCTCATCCTCAGCCATTCATCAACCAGCTAGGTCTGTAACGTCGACGTTGCCGTCGTCCGTTCCAGTCTCAGCAAGGAAGATGACGACTGAGGAGGAAGAAGAATGGAAGGACCTACCGTGGCATTGGGACGGAGAGAACAGGGTTAGAGTAGTAACTGAGGGGGATGGTGCGATCCCAGAGATTAGTGAGTGCAAACGTTTTCTCAAGGCCCTCATTCAAGGTGCTGAGGGATTACAAGTAAGAGGTTCCCTCGTTACTAAAGCAGATGGGGAGGTCGACAAGCTTTACTGTGACCCTTTCACTGCTTTGGAAGAATGTATTGTCACCTATGCTACGAAGCACAAAAATCAGTTTGCCCGTGGCATAGTGGCATCATTCCCATTCATTCCCGAATGGATGAGGGAAACGTCTTTCGCTCTCTCTGGTAGTACTGCCTCGGCAGATGCCAACTTGTCTGAACTGTCGCACGCACCCTCAACATCATCTACCTCATCACAACCATCACGTTCACATTCCCAGTCATCTGAACCAGAACGATCTGACTGTGTCATCATGATGATGGAAAATGAAGAGGGTAGGGGAGAGGTCCTCAACCAGTCTGAAATGATGTGGGTAGATGATAGCGGAGCGAGCGAATCTCAATCCCCACATAAAGAGTCTTTCGTCCGAATGAAACTAGACCCTCAGAATTTTAGGATAGCTAAGGGTAGCATTCGCACGGAATACAAAGGCAAGGTGGAGATGCGGATGTCAGGTTCCCACGGACAGGAAATTTATGTATCTGATTCCCACACCACTTACAATCCACATCTGAGGTATGAACTTGTCTCTACCTCAGCGTGAGTTAAGAAGGGTCTAGCTGTGGTGCATCAGAACAACCAAATTGTTGTCCTAAGGGAGCCTGTCCCCATCGTAGAGGAGCAGATTGTCGTGCGGGGGAGATCACTGCCAAACAACCTCTCGGTATTTGACCCCCCTGGCATGGCACCGCTTAACCCTAACGAATGGTACGATCCTGTTCCTTTGAACAGACAGATTGTGAAGGTTGAGGGTGATACCCCATCACCCTCTACCATCACATTCTGACTTCCTCCTACTCACCCTTCTAAGAAAGCATCTCTACCTATATATCATGATGTATATTCTGATGTATCACCGTGTATGTGTGGTTGGAGATGTAACGAGATAAAACTGTATGCCATACAGACACGAAGCTGAGAAC